>JAKSZT010054472.1:3238617-3375983 GCA_026826555.1 Tolypeutes matacus | reverse complement strand
GTGTGTGACTTTGCTGTGACCTAAAACTTCTTTGAAAATTAAATGAAAAATTGGGAGACAATGGGGATTGAGAGGAGGAAGGTGTCATGGCACACCAGACATCCGAAAAGCTATTTTTATACATGCAATACAATTTGGAAAATGAAATTTTAAAGTTTATGTTTACATTTATGACAACATTAAAAAGCATAAAGTACAGAGGAATAAATTTAATAGATGTATAAGACTCCTATACTGAAAACTATAAACTATAAAACATTGCTAAAACTAGTGAAGAAGACATAAATAAATGGAGAGTTGCACCATGTTCATGGACCAGAAGACACAATATTGTTAAGTTGTCAAGATTCTGTGCAATTTAGTCTAGAGATTAATGCAATTCCAAACAAAATCCCACACAAGGTTTTTTATTTTTGGTAGAAATTGTCAAGCTTATACTGAAATTTAGATAAAAATAAAAAGGAAATAGAATAGTGGAAAAAAATTCTTTAAAAAATTAAGTTGGAGAATTTATACTCCTTGATTTCAAGAGTTAATATAAAGCTATAGTAACTAAGACAATTGTTAGTGACATAAAGATAGACAAATAGAGATCAACAGTACAGAAGACAGCCCAGTTTAAAAAAAAAATGTACGTATGTATATGTATATATAAATGTGTATATACATATACCTACGCATATATAGATAGTCGGTTATTTTCTATAAAGGCACAGCAATTTACTGAGGAAATGAATTTTTTTCTATAAATGAAGCTGGAACAACTGTGAAGCCTCAGCTCCTACCTCACACCAAACACAAGAATTAATTTGAGATGGATTATAAACTTAAATGTACAGTCTAAACTTGTAAAGCCTCTAGAAGAAAACATGAGAGAATGTCTTTGTGATCTTGGAGTTATGAAAGTTACTTTTAGACAGGATACAAAAGCACCAACTATAAAAATGTTTTTCATAAATTAGGCATCATTAAAATAAAGAACTTCTGCTCAGAATTTTTTCAAGTTTGAGGCATACTCATTTACTTTCTGACAAAGATTTTGTAACAAGAATGTTTAAAGAATTCCTTAAGGGAAGCGGCTGTGGCTCAGTCAGTGGGGCTCCCGTTTACCATATGGGAGGCCCCGGGTTCGGTTCCCAGGGCCTCCTGGTGGGGGCGGGCCCGCCCGCACGGCGTGGTTAGCTGACCCAGCGAGCACAAGCAGCAAGGGGGGGATAAATGAATAAATAAATAAAATCTTTAAAAAAAAAAAAAAAAAAAGAATTCTTTAGTACCAAAAATAAAAATCACTACAACTCAATGCAAAAATTTTGGCCAAAGAGTTGAACAGAAACTTCATAAAAAAGATATGCAAATGATCTGCATGCAATGAAATGCGCTCAATATTATTGATCATCAGGAAAATGCAAATTAAAACCAGATTGAGAATCCATATCACACCACTGGAATGCCTAAAATTAAAAAGATTGACAACATCAAATAATGATGATGACATATATTGCTGGTGTAAAATGGTATGATCCATTTAGAAAATTGTTTGGCTCTTTCTTATGAAGGTAAACATACATTTATCCCAGGACCCAGTAATTCCATTCCTAGGTTTTTATCCAGAATAAATGAAAACATGTTTACAAAAGTACTTGTACAAGAATATTCATAGCTGTTTTACTCATGGTCTCCAAAATCTGGAAATAACTCCTAATGTCTATCAACAAAATAGATAAATTGTGGTACCTTCATAAATGTAATTTTGCACAATAATAAAAGAAATATTACTGAAATCTACAACAAAAATGGATGAATCTCAAAAACATTAAGTTGAGCAAAAGAAGTCACACATAGAAGAATACGTATTGTATGATTCCATTTATATAAGTTCAAACTAATCTATGGAAATAGAAACCTAATCTATGGTGACAGAACAGCAGTTGTCTCTGAGAAAGAATGGGGAATTGATGGGGAAGGGACACAAGGGAATATTTTGGGGGTGATGGAAATGGTCTCTATCTTGATTGTGTGTGGGTTAAGTGGATATATACCTCTGTCAAAACTCATCATATGCTTAAGATCTGTTCATTTCACAACATGTAAATTATACTTTAATTTTTAAAAAGAAATAAAAACACTGAGTATTTGCTGTATATCAGGCATTATTCCAGGTGCTAGGGATACAACTGTATACAAACTGACAAAAAAAAAAAAAAATCCCTGTTCTTATAGAATTTAATTTTAGATTTTATATCAA
The DNA here is from genome assembly GCA_026826555.1 of Tolypeutes matacus. Lineage (NCBI taxonomy): Eukaryota > Metazoa > Chordata > Mammalia > Cingulata > Chlamyphoridae > Tolypeutes > Tolypeutes matacus. Next base: position 3,373,738 of record JAKSZT010054472.1, on the reverse strand, counting down.
ATGCAAAAATAAAATTCTGATATGATAAATTGAATCTCTACAAGATGTTTCCCCCTGACTGGTACGTGACTGTTACACATGTTGGAGAAAGGGGCCCAGGGTGTCATCCCTCCCTCCTCCATTTGCCATCTTGCTGCTGTGGTGGCAGATGCTCTCAGGATATGGAGACAGGCCAGCCCTCCAGGTTGGGAAGTGGTGTGTTGGCATTTGGGATTCCCCATAGGCCAAGATGTGCTTAGTGAACTGAAAATGATCCCTGGAAGAAAACCCCTGTCGGCCATATTTCATTTCTAAATAAGGCAGGATTCATTCAATTACACAACTAGAATGGGATCCAGGGGCAGAGGCTGGTGGGCAGATGGTGCACGGGAAGCAGCAGTGAGCTTGCCGGGGAACCTGTGATCTTGTCAATCTGCAGAGGCTGGTCCCTGTGTCAACCTATTAAGGGTGGGCTTTCGAAAGCAACTTTGGCTGACTTGACAGAGTACATAGAGGAATAGATCTTCTGCAAGGGTAGGTATTTAAACCTAAGCAGCATTCTGGGCAACTCCAGCCATACTAGGAACTTTCCAGCCTTTTGGGGTAGCTAGATCCTTTGTTTATCCTCCCTCTGGTTTCACCTGACTTTGGTTGATGGGCCATTTGACCCGTTGTGTAAGAAGTTGTGTGGAGACATCCCTTTCTCTGTCCCAATCAGCCTCAGAAAGCTTACTCAATCATATATTATTATTATAAGGGCAGGATACTAAAGTATGAATATGGATATTTTGGGCTAGGGGTGCTGAGAAGGGTACGAGTTTGATGTTTTTGGCTAGAAATGAATAAGATGACTTTCAAGATTCTTTCTAGCCCTCTAAGTATGATTTTGTTGGATGCCTTCTGTGTTCTACAGAGAATTTGACTATTAATACTTGCATGATGATTTATATTTAAAAGCACATTTCTTATAATAATGACAGCCAGGTTTAACATCTTATTTTTGCATGTCTGGCTATCTTAGGCAAATTCCACCATAAACAGACCCTGAGATAAGAATTCAAGTGCAAGTATTTATTTGAGAGATGGTGATTAGGGGAGTACGGAAGTGAGACAGACAGAAAGGTGCATTATCCAGTTAGTTTCCACTTGGGAAATGTGAGACAATTGCCTCAGTTATCCTCAACAAGGGGCAAAGTTACTGGAGTATTTATACACCAACCACCTTCAGATATTGGCTCCCTGGCACGTTTGACCACTACTTAGGCAGTAAGTCTAGTCCAGCAGCAAGACAAAGCCCTCAGGCAAAGGTATGCAGGGGCCTGCAGTTGGAAGTCACTGAAACGTGAGGCAGGTAGGACCCAGCGGCATCCGCTACGAGGCACTGTGCTAAACATTTTATATGCACTTTTTTACTTAAGAGTCACAGCAACTCTATGAATTTGGTAACAGAATCACCTCCATTTTAAAGAGAGGCAGCTGAGACTCAGAGAGGTCCAGGAGCTCCATCACAGAGGTGAAGTCACTGGAGGGGTCCATTTGCTGAGGAAGGTTGGGGACTTGCGTCCGGGCAGTCTGACTCCAGAGTCAGCCTGTTACCACCTATGCTATGCTGTTCTGTGTTTCTTGCTTCCTTTAACTATATAATAAATGAGTATATTTCTTACTTCGTTTTATAAATAAGGAACTGGAGGCTCATGGGCATCAAACAACTTGCCCAAAGTCTTCTTGCTCTCTAGGAGAGCTGAGTATGCTCTCTGAACCCAAGCGCATCCCGTTATGCACTGTCTGGCTATGAACTTTACGTTTCTTGTTTGCCTGCCTTATCACCAAGGACTGTGTTTTTTCTTTTACTCTCATCTTCAGGGGGTTTATTTATAAATCCTTTGAAATAGGCTTCATGAAAAATCCGTTGTCCCATCCAGCAATGTTCAGAGCTAACAGCCCAGGCTTTCATCAGCCTCTTCCTGGGGAAACTATAGTCAATTTCCTTGCTTTCCGTTTCTAAGCCTCCATTTGTTTTCCTCTTTCATTAAACAAATTAGACCTTTAGTGTTTGAAGACAGATCTATCAGAGAGAATATACAATGTGTTCTGTATAAAAATTAAAGTGAAGTCCAAGATCAGGTGTTTAGAAACAGATGTTTTAGTTAGATTTGATTGTCGTAAGCCAACCATTTTATGGACGTGAATCCAGTTTCCCTTGTGCTCAGAGGAAAAGCACCTTCTTGAGTTTCCAAGGTTACCTGGTTTGGCCCCAGCATCCCTAGAGAAGTTCTGACCTGCAGGTGCTTAGATAGCAGATGGGAAGAGCTTGTTCTATATACAGAAGCTCAGACTACAGGGGTAAGAATTCTGCAAGGGCCAAAGGAATTCAGGAAACACCATAGGAGAACACACTTCCCAAAAAATGGCCCAAGGAAAGCTTCATCCACAGCTTGAGCTCTTCTGCCTAACCAATGGAAAACTGATTCAATTTTCCAAGTTTCCATCCGCCTGGAGGTGGCCCTGGCTTTACATCTAGAGGTCTGCTTCCCATCTCCATGGGGAGATATGTCAAACATGGGTGTGCCCTGTTCATATATCCTTTCAAGAGAGCATGCTTCAGGGAAGTAGCTGGCAGGCAGCTTCCAACTGCCCCAAATCGAGATCCCCAGCAGAGTTCACACCGAGTCTGATACTAGTCAGGGCTGAGCAGAGCAGGGATACTCAAGGCGTGCTATTCCTATTTGACACAGGACTTCTAAGTCAGTCTTTGCTCTGGCACTTCCCATTGGCCTAGCTGAGTCCTTCTCAGATCTGCCCTGCAGTCTGGCATTCTCCTACCTAGCCTCCTTTCTTAGCACTCTCCTTTCACAGCTGTCACACCTGCATCATATTCTGTAGGCAGCTCCTGCCTATTCGGTTCCTTCTCCTCACAAACAGTTCTCCAATAAATCTCTAGCACTTCTAATTCCATCTTGGTGTCTACCTCTTGGAAGGTTCAATCTGATCCAGTTGGTGTGTGGCATAGGGTCTGGGGACTAACTCACCACACAACTGACAAAGAGAATGCCATTACAGTGGAATAGGGGACATGGATTGTTCTTAGAATAAGGTGATATGGCTCAATTGTTGAAGACCTAGGAAAATTTTCTTATGCCAATGCAAAGGTTCAGGCATTTGAAATATATTGGGGTGGGGGAAGGGAGATAATTACAACTATGTTGCATTGTCACACTGTGGAGGGATAGTTAGAAACTAAGGGCACTTAAACAGTTTAGAGCTAAGTAGGAAAGCCAGAGGGCCTCTTTTTGGTGCTGGAGGGCCTCTAGCTGCTGCACCTTTGGATCTAACACATCATTCATGCATGCTGAGACCATACTCTCCATAGATTGCTCCTAGTCAATGACCAAGCATGTTAGAGGTACCCCATACTTGCCCAACACAGGACTCCTCTAATGGGCAATCTTTGCTCTGGGGCTCCCTAACAACCTGGTTGAGACTTTCACAGAGTTTCACTGCAGTCGAAAGTTTTTTCTAACCAATTCTCCTTTTTTCTCTCTCTCCCTACACAGCTATCAGCCCTGCATAGCGGTCCTAAGGCTCTCCCTGCCTACTTCTGCTCCCTTCCCTTGTACTCTTCACAGATATTTCCCTTCTGCACATTTAATTTCGATTGGCATCTGCTTCTCAGAAGGCCCAAGGTGGAACAGGAGGACTCAGAAAATGGTAAATACTGTTCTCCACTAAAAAAACAAACAAGCACTCCACTGCAATATGGAGAAATGAATAGGAAAGGCTGTCAGCTGCTTTCTGAACATTTTCAGAAATGCAAGGAAACAAGAATAAGTGTCACGGAGAAAGTCTTTAGTCCAAAGCTATTTTCAAGTGTCTCCATAATTCGAAGTTCTATTAAATTGTCTGAAAGCTTTTATATTTGTCAGATCAAATTCTTGTTCTCTGCCATGATTTGAAAGTTTCCCTGAGGAGTAGCAGTGGACAATAATTGAACTCATGGTCCTGAATCTTGATTGGATGAGAAGTGGCCCAAATCACATCCCTCTCCAGTCTGTCTGGGATCTCCAAGGACAGCACTCCCCTCAACTTCCAGAGGAAGGCATGGAAAAACATTAACAAGTTGCACCTAATAGCTTGCCTTGATAGACTGTAGAGCACCTTAATACCCAGCTTCTTGTTTCCAATTGTGCATACACCAGGTAAAGGAAATAGAGTCTCTGCTATGAGGAATGTTCCTTCTCCTCCATCAAGGGAAACAGATACAAACAAGAAAGTAGTAATTAGCTGCTTGCTGTATGCTTGACATGGCCTTTCTTTTACCTGTCACCACCAGACAGTTCTTCAGTAACCCAGAAAAGTATAGTATTTTTGTAGAGAAACCTTTATTCATCCATTGAGAGGAGCCCTCTGGAGTCCCAGATTTTTTATGACATTGCATCTAAGCCTAAGAAAAAAATTTTTTTTCTTTTTTTTTTTATTTAATAGTATTTTATTTGAAAGTTCACAATTAAAGCACTTGTAATAACATGAAAAGTTTAAAAGTGACCAAGACTGCTGTACAGGAAGGATTTTTCTTCTATGTAGAAGGGATAGAAAGTTTATGCTTAAAGTGCAAGAAATTCATAGTATAGTTGTGGGGCTTAGTATATATATAAACAAAATCCATAATCTGAAGGGAATGAACATAACTTCTAAATTATTCCAAAGTTGGAGAGAAGGAAGAGTGGCATAAATCTGAAGTATTTACTTGGTCTAGGTTAAAAACCAATGAGCAATATGAAAAGCAAACAAACAAACAAAAATCTCAGTGGCTGTATGTCTACCATTTGCTGTCATACTCCAAAGAAGAAAAGCCCTGCAAACCAGTGTCAATTAAAGAAATCCATACTTTAAAGACCTCTGTCACACTCCTCACATTCAGTACCTTGGGAAAGGATAATGGTATTTTTGGATCCACCAGATTGGTAAGAATGATTATTAAAAAGAAGCAACACCCAAATATCATGATGGGGCTCTGTATTTCATTTTAGGAAACTTTTGTTGGTATTCTGCCTTTTTAAAGTGTCCTGAGTGTGACAGATGCTTTTTTTTTTTTTTTTTTTTAAGAAAATGACAGCTGTGTCCTTAAAGCATATATAGAGAAGACAGAAGAGCCACTTTTCCTAACTTGGTCATTAGTATAAAGCACCATAAAATGTTAGCTGCAAATATATGTGTAGGTAAGTTTTGTCCACAAAAAATAAGGCATGAATGAGTACATGGATAAATTCTCATGAAAAACAAGTCACTTAAGAAGGACTCTCTAAGTGAAGTTTTGAAAAAGTGACTGATGACAATTTACTTGTGAAAGATACAGAATATTAAGAGTAACAGAGTAAATGGGAATAACGTTTATCATCAATATTCATCTCTAGGAAACAGAGTTGAGAATCAGTTCGGGTTGATTTAAGAATGGAGGCTGAGGGGACTCCTTCTCTATGCCACTTTCCCAGCACTGCTCTGCCTGTAGTGGAAAAGACTCTTGGAGTCCACATTGCGAGATTTCTTCACAGCTTCAGCAAAAAGTTTAGTCACCTGGAAGTTGGTGAGGAGAGCAATCCCACTGTCAACAGCTGTCCTCCGAATCACATAATTATCATGGACAAACTTAGTGTTGCTATTGGGGAGGTTAATCACTAGGTCGATGCTCCCATATCTAATTAACTTTCTGATGGAAGAGAGGCTGGGGTTCTGTCCTTCCTGGGATGGCCATGCCACAGGGGTGGCAGGGACATTGTTGGCATTGAGCCAGTCAGAGGTGGCTTCTGTGGCAAAGAGCTTGAAACCTTCATTGTGTAACTATTCAGCCACACCGAGGAATTTTGGACGGAATGATTGCTGGATGCCAATCAGGATGCCTTTCTGAGGTAACTTAAAGCCTGTGGAAAGCATTGCCTTCAGGAAGGCTGTATGAATACCTTCACCAAAGCAAGCCACCCATAGATTCCTTTCCCAGGTTTCATTGATGATGCCCTAAGAAAATTTGAGTTTCCCTTACTGTCTTTACTTTTGCCTAAAGTTCAGAGAGGCTGGTCAACTCATGTACATCATAATAATAGAAAATATTTATACTTTTTACATATAGTCTTCATCTTGTTTGAATTTCCCCCAATTAAGTTCAATATTTGTGTTAAGACATCTTATTAAAATATCCCCTGGAATGGTAGGTATTTTATGAATGTTTATTGCATGGACTTGAATTGATTGTAATCTTGTTGCTTAATTGTCTTTCTTCTGCATTGGTCTGGGTGAAAACAGAGGATGTGTCTTTTATCTCTGTATGTTTAGCATCTAGTACAGTGCTGCACACAGCAGGCAAGCAATCACTTTGTTGAATGATTGAGTGAATAAATGAATGAGGCCTCCAGACCTCTAATACACTAGCAGGGGTTAACCTATTGGGTTATTTAGAAAGTAACATGGGAAACAGAGAGCTGAGACCTTCAGGAATGAGACACAAGACCGTTTTATTTGGTAAGAGAGAATAAAGGTTGAACATGCAGGAGAGTTGATGTGCATGGAAATCACAGTCCATGCAGAAGGGTTTGGAAGAATGTTCCGAGGGTCCTGGACCATGACAGCTGACATGGGATATGGCAGGGGAAAGTAAGGGTTGGTGCAAGACCTGATTCTAACTTCTGCTCTCCCCTGCTTCCACCACTGGGTCTGTGAGCTGGGCATCAGCATCAGCATTGCTGAAAAGAGCAGGAAGCCTTCCCAGAGTCTCACTCTTGCCCTGACTCTGGCCAACTTTAGTTGCACACAGTCTTGGCTGCTGTTCCCCTTGCTCTGTGGCCCTAGTCTGACAATCTATGTGACAGGAGCTAATTCCATAAACTGCAACTCTTCAAAGGTGGCAATGGTGACTTCCAGCACTTTTTTCTATAAAAATGAGTCGCCAAGGTCCATACCTGGAAATTTTCTAAACTGCCTTTAAAAAGAATAACTCAATCATTAGAGCTCCCACACATACCACATTGTTCAAGGACAAACTATAATAATTTTGATTACCTGTGTGAGATTTTGGTACTTGTGGAAGCAGTTGGTATCAGTCCAGGTAGTCTCAATATGGAAATTACTAGGAAAGTAACTGTTAAACCTATGCCCAGTGATCTCAACTATGTGAAATGAACAAACAAAAAATTCATTAACAAGCTGCAATCCTATTATGGAGAAAAATATGACTTCACTGAAAGATATTGAAGAAGATGTTTAAATATTTTAAAAGATTTAGATTTATATCTTCTTCAATTTCTAAATAAATGAGGAGAAATCCCATGTACATAGATGGGAAGACTCAGTGATATTTAAAAAAAAAAAAATTTTTCCCCAAATTAATCTACAAATTCAATAAAATTCTAATAAAAATTCTGATTTGAGAATTTATATATAAAAATAAAAAGCCAAGAAAGGATAATCTTTGAGATGAGCAAAACTGTGCTGAGGAGGGAGATTGTTCTCAGCCATGTTGTGTAGTAATAAAGCTATTTGCTAAGCCATGGCTCTTGTGTCCTGGAATTCAGAGAATGTGTCCACTGAGTGTGAGTCTTTATGGGATTTTGTAGTCAAGTGTAAGGCTATTGGAGTAAATTGGTTTTGACTTGTGATCTTGGGTAAGTATAACCATAGAGACAAATTCCAGTCAAGGGTTGCCATTTGAAAGCAGATAGAGAAAAGCAAGGTCAGAAAACTGAGATTTCTAAGCTCCAGAATAAGACACTAATCATGTGTCATTCTGATCTAAATTCTCTACTTTGCAGCTTTCATGTGAATAAGGTAGGTGTTCTGATTCAGAAAGTTCAATAACTTCAAAATTGTAACAAGACTATCAGAGATGTTGGAGAACCCTGAACACTCATATACCTTCAAACCACTTTCTGTTAGGCTTTCCAGTCGGACAAAGAAGGATGGAGAAGGGCAGGTTTCATGCAGCAGCTTTGAGTCATCAGAAACAAAGTGGACATGGTCATTATAACAGGGAGTCAGGCCAACATGGTACTCAGAAAGTAACAACATACAGAGACCTGAGTGGTTTAGCAAATGGATTCCCCCAAAATAAAACTGACAGTCTAAGGTTTTGTGGAAGTTAAAAGTAAAAAAAGCCCAAACCTGGTGAACAGATATGAGTCAGTCTTGGGAAGCTCAGGAAATCATTGGACCCAAGTACAAAAGATGCTGACAAAACTCAGAAGTGGATTACCAAGAAGGTGTAGCCTTACAAAGGGATCCCTCCTGCTGACCCTTGCAGGAATAGCCCTTAAGGACACCGGACAGATATTTCTTCTCAAAGAAAAAAACTGGAGCAGCCATATTGGCAGCTCAAGACACTTATCCCATTGCCAAGAAAGTGAGTCAGCAAACTGAGGCTCTTTGCATTTGTTGGTCCTATCATTTTTCTTACTACACTTAGGCTGGTGGTTGATATGGTGTATCCTGGGAGTTTCTTCCCCAATCCCAAATTATCAGATGGGAGTTTTCATTGTGGTTGTCTATTTTTTCATCCAACAAAATCCTCACATAACTTCAAAGGACATTAAAGAATATGCAAGCATAGGAAAGCCAGCACTTTTAATAGAATCTCATATAATTAGACAAGAAGAGAATGAGACAAAATGAACCGTATAAGCCTTTAAGGTTTTACATAACATTATTTTTACACATTTCAATTTTTGTAGACACTGATTAATTAATCTATCTTTTATCATGGTCAACTTTAGTGATGCCCTCTAGTTTTTTGAAGGTCCTTGGATAAATACAGAATTTCAAGATCTCAATCCTGTACCAGTCCAACTTTTAGAAAAATCAATTAAGAGTAAAATAAAATACAATCAAATTAGTATCTGGAATCATCATGGGCTATTGAAACTTTAGCCAGAAAAGTTCAAGTGGAATTATTTCTGTAGGTCACATGACCTGAGTTCCTCAGGAACAAATGTATAAAAGATTCTGCTTAAATGGATTATAATTCTTTTAATTGTAAAGATTAAAATGTAAAGCTGTTCATCTTACATTTAGAAATCCTTCAATACCTTAACAGCTAATTCCCAAACACTTTGGAATATCCCCAGTGGCTTTGGTTTAGTTTCATATGAAACAAAATCTTGTACTCTGGTTATAGAAAGTTTTAAAAAAACAACCAAATTTTTGCATGGGTTAAAATATGGTCCCCTCATCCCCAATTTTGCATGATATGACCACAAGGAGAAACAAAAGTCACTTTCTTCTGGATGGATATGGATGACTTGGGTGATCTGAAGGATATGATCCACTAAGATCCCCAAGGATGAAATATGATTTGGCCAAAACCCTAACACACCCACCAAGTTGATGCCAGTATTAATAATTTATTATTAACAGTGTTTTTTTTTTTTTTTTTTTTTTCTGAGTGACCCTTACCCCCTTTCCCCCCTATACACACACCCAAAAGCAGTCTCTGGGAACTTAACTACTTTGGACGCACCATCTGCCTGGAGGCTGGTAATACTAGAGGTCGTCATTTTACAAGTCCACAGAGTATCTGCTTTCAGGGGAATGTGGGGCTCCCTGAAGCTCCAGCTGGTGTCGTCTCAGGCTTTTCAGCTTATATACTTCCCTAGAGTTGTCTTGAGGCAGGCACAGCCTTAGTAAAGGGTGCAGTCTGTGTGTGAGAGCAAATGACTGGACACAAACTCAGCATCATCAATGGTAGCCTGGTTTAATAAATTACAGTAAGTCTCTGCTCTGGAGAACTGTGAGTCTATGGGATTAGAAGGGGGTAGATAATGTGCACTGTTGTGCATGATATATTGTTACATGCAAAATGTAATTTCCAGAAGTACCATACATTCATATATATAGAAAGAGAGTGAGTGAGTGACAGATAGAATGATACACTGTGTTTACAGCAATCCTTGTAAATTTGTATTTATACAATTTACAGGAACTTATCCAGAATATTCCCAAAACTATCAGGAGACTTTATTTCAGATGAGGAGAAGGAGATTAGGGAGGCAGTAAAAAAGAACTTTCTCTTTGTATTCTACATACTTCTGAATGCCATGTTGACCAAAACTGGTGTCTATCACCATAGCAGCAATAATATTGAATTGGGAACAGCATGCAGAAAACACAACAGAGTATATACACTGGTTATCATTGATCCAGGTGATTCTGATCATTAGAAGCTTTCCAGAACAGACCGCCAAAAAGTAAATCATGTAAAAATTTTCATTAATAAAACTGGCCTGAGCGTATTTTTAAAAATTGTGAACTGTGGTCTGTGCTTGGTGGCAGAGCCCCAGGATGTGTATATCCATTGCAGGTGATGTGCCACACTAATGAAAGATGTTTATGTGGGATGTTATGGGAGTGTGGGAGGTGGGGTACATGGGAATCCCTGTAATTTTTGTGTAACATTTATGTAATCTAAGCATGTTTTAAAATATATATACAAAAATAACATTTATGTAAAAAAAAAAAAAAAGCAGCTATAAAATGGCCAAAAAAATGTTGAAAACTTAATCAGTTTATATTGCTTTTGTAATTAAAAGAAAAAATAATATATTCAGCTAATATGGCAGTATTACTGTTTAAAAGTAAGAGATGATTGTAAATTGAATTATTGAAAGTAGAGTGGCCAAACCAAAGAGGTGACATCCCCTCTTTGGTGGAGGTGTATAAACTATGACCTAGGAGAAATGGCTGAGCAAAACTGGGGATGGTCAGGAAAAGAAGAGGATGCCTCGGCTCTGTCATGTTCAGGCCCATATGAGAAGCAGCAAGCGCTTTGGCTACAATAGGCTCTTTTTCCATATCTGTATCTTCTGAATACCTGGCTTGAAAGCTTTTGAAAAATTTTAACCAAGCTCATTTTTCTTCTCCCAAACAAATAAATGAAAAAAGAAAATATCTGTGACATGGTTGAATCAAATCCTCTATCAAAATCTGAGTCATTCTATGAATGGAGGAAATGAGAATGGACTAAAATGGCCTTTGTTGCAATAATAATGGCTGCGATTGCTAAGCATGTTCAATATGCCAGAAACAGTACATAATCTGCCATAACCTCCACTAGGACATAAAAAACAGGTATAATTTCTCCCACTGTATAGAAGAGAAAAGTTGAGACTCAGAGGTGTCAGGAAACTTTCCCAAGTCACCCAGCTTGGACAAAGCAGAGTCCAGGCAGATCTGTGTGTTGCCAAAGCTAGTCCATCCTCTTTGTACCACATCAGGTGGGAGAAAGAGGGAGGAGGAAATCAAACCGCATGCAGCAAGTTTGATAACAATTGGAAAGAAACTGTTGCACTGATAATTACAGGAATGGTATAAGAGCTTGGGAATAATTTTGGTTGGGAGCATTTAAAGAATAAGCAGATAATTCTTCCTCTTCTGAGCTCCTTTGCTCTTCATTTGAGTGTGACATCTGGACCATATTACAACTCAATAGATAGTTTGAACAAATAAATAAATTTGTGCCTGCATTGGCTTTTTGGCTTGTATTATAGAAATTTCTTTTTACTTTAAACCTTTTCTCCTTTACAGTGTCTGTCTTACTACCAATAGCCTCTTGCTTTGTTGCAGCATTTTATGACCAATATTGTATACATTATTTCATTTGCAGCATTTCTATGAGGTTTGAAAGGCAGACATTATTATCCCTATTTTGAGGACTTTGTGGCTTAGAGAGTTTCGGTGATTTGCCCAAAGTCACATAGCTAGCAAGTGGGATAGCTTGAACTTAAATTAAAGATTTCTAACTTCACATGTTTTCTTTCAAACATACAATCGTCTCTTTCAGGAAACTTCCTTTTCTAATTCATCACTGCTGTTTAACCCAACCAAGCCCTACACCTTGCTCCTAATAATGTTCTGTAAACCTCTATTGGATGATGTTTATGAATGAATGACTGAGGAAAAGAAGGCATGAAATGAAACTCCCCAAAACATGGCCTGTTGTTTGCATTTGAGCAATTTGAATTTCAGATCTGGATGGAGAGTGTTCTAGAAAAGTCTCTGTCTACTTACATTTCATTTAAATAAATAATCTCTCAGATATCTCCAAATGAGCTAGTTTTACCACACTTTCTAGTTGTAGAATGTTTGTTTCTGGTCCTTTCAGAGGCCATAACTCTCCCTAATTAGTGCCTAATGCTTTTTGGGATGACTCTGAGCGAGTATCCCGTTAATTGAAAAAAGAATGTTATCATCTGCTGCAGAGATTTCTAATTATGCCCATCAAATTCAAAACACATCCCTATTTGGAATTCTTTTATGAACAGTTTAATTATACCACATCCTATGGTGTCTGGAAGCAGCGCTCACAGTTAGCATCTCTGTCATGAGTGGGAAGTGATCCAAGATAACAGGAGCTGGGAAAATGGGTTTTGCTAAGACCCTTACCCTATCCCCTCCGGCTCCATGAAATTAAGTTGTTCCTGTGTGTGTGCAGAAGGCATAAATCAATCTTCTACTTCTATTTATATAAGAGAAATGAATCTGCTTCCACTAATTAAAAGGCAAGAGCTTCTGTTTACACTGATCAGGGTAAAATAGACATTTAATCCAAAGGAGTCCAGGCAAACATCCTTGTAAGATGCCACAGGCCTTGGACAGACTGGGCAGCAAGTCAAACTCAGACACCTTGTCCTTAGGTGTCTGGGAAGGAAAAAACAGCAACCCAACAAACCACAATTTCTCACTGCAAAGTGGCACCATACAATGCGACCCTCAGCCAGTTCTCCCCATGGATAAATAGGGCACAAGGCTCTGCCCCGATGAGCAGAAATCACTGGTTGACAGTCACTTGTAGCAGTGTACACTTTATCTTGGGGTCTCCAATTTCCTTCTTCTAACTGTGATAGGTGTTTTTTATTTCCCCTTTCACTTCACCTCCTACCCATCCCCACACAACACACACATAATCTTTTCAGCCAATGTTTTCTTTTTATTTATTTATTTATTTATTTATTTATTTATTTATTTATTTTTTACCGGGAGGTACCGGGGATCGAACCCCGGTCTCTCCATATAGTAGACGGACGCCGAACCTCTTGAGCCACATCCGTTTCCCATGGGCAATGTTTTCTTGCTCCTATTCTTTCCTTCTCCATCTTCAGTTGTTCTGGAGTCATATATTCATTATTTACCTCTTAGTAAGAAGATCATCCAATATGATTCCTTCCTATATGTTTTGGGTTTTTTTTTAAACCTTATTTCCTCATTATGGGTCAAGAGATTCTATGCCCAATTAGAGAATTTTTCAGATTTCTTTTTATGTATCAATATCATTTTCTGTGATAAAATAAATGTCATAAAAGACAGTTTGGGGGAAATGTTAAAAGAAAAGCAGAGGGTTTCACCTACAACCTTATCCTTCAGAACTGATCACTATAAATATATATATATTTTTAAAGATTTTATTTATTTATTCATTTATCCCCCCCTTGCTGCTTGTGCTCGCTGGGTCAGCTAACCACGCCGTGCAGGCGGGCTTGCCTTCACCAGGAGGCCCCGGGAACCGAACCCGGGGCCTCCCATATGGTAAACGGGAGCCCTACTGATTGAGCCACAGCCACTTCCCACTATAAATATTTTGTTATATATTTTCTTTTTTTCTACTTTTAAAATTATGAAATATTTTAGACTTAAAAAAGTATAGGGAGTAATAATATAAGCACTCTTATATATACCATTCAGTTCAAGAAATAAAACATTGAACAAACTACCTGTGTGGTAGTTTGAGGCTTTTATGGGCCACAGAAAATCATGTCTTTAGGACTAATCCATTCCTGTGGGTGTAAACCTATTGTAGGTGGGACTATCTTATGATTAGGTTACTTCTGTAGGGTGTGACCCAGGGTAGGTCTTAATCCTCTTACTGGAATTCCTTTATAAATGGGTTGAATACAGAGAGAAACCCCCAGAAAGCTGAGCAAGAAAGCCCTGGAAGTCAGAAGCTGAAATCAATGGAATACTGAAGCAGAAAGAAAGCCATGAAGCATGAAGATGAAGGCAAGGAAACCTGGAGGAAGAGGGAAAGCCCCAGCTGAAGCTGCCATGTGCCTTGTCATGTGAGGCAGGAATCCAGGATCACTGACAACTGGTCTTTGGGGAGAAAAGCATCACCTGATGAAGCCTTGATTTGAACATTTTCAGAGCCTCAAAACTGAAAGCTTATAAGTTAATAAATCCCCATTGTAAAAGCCAGCCCAGTTCTGGCATATTTGCTTTTGGCAGCTTTTAGCAAACTAAAACACTTTGTGTATCCCTCCATAGTCCCATTTATCTTCTTACTCACCAGAGCTACCGCGTATCATAAATTTGGTGTTTATTTTGTTTGACGTTCTCATGCATTTCTTTCTTTTTTTACAAATGCATATGTCTATAAACAAAACATTATATCATTTACAAATTTTTAAATTTCAAATAAATGGTATTATATCACAATTTGCTTTTTGTTGTTGTTCAAATTGTGTTTTTGTCATTTAATCGTTTCAATACATGTAGATCTAGTTCATTCACTTTAACTACTGTATAATATTCTGATGTATGACTAAATATAATACAATTTATTACCCATTCTCCTGGTGGTGGATATTTAGGTTGTTTCCTGTCTTTAACTATAATAAATAGTGCTCCAAAGAACATGTGTGTCATGCCTCCCAGCACACATATGGAAGAATTTGTCAAGGGATAAAGTCTGGTCCTATCAACTGTGGCCAAATGGGTGGGTCATAGAGGACAAACGTGGCTGCTATGACCAACCTGGTAGAAAGGAGTATGTAGTGCTCAGAGAAAGGGGAATGGTTGTGCAATGATAAACCAAATTTGTCTTTTGATATTCAAAATTCACAGCCTGGGAAGTAGATAAATCAGGAGTTGATGATAAGGCTTTTAAAAACAATCTTGCTGGAACTGACTGGCATAAGGATCAACATATAGACCATTGGAATAAAACTGAGAGTCCAGAAATAAACCTGCACACCTATGGCCAAATGATTTTTTGTTAAGACTGCCAAGTACATTCAATGGGAGAAGAATAGTCTCTTTAACAAATGATGCTGGGAAAACTGAATGTTCACATGCAAAAAAATAAGGATGGACTACTTACCTCATACCATAAACAAAAATTAACACAAAATGGATCAAGGAACTGAATATAAGAGCTAAAATCATAAAACTCAGGTGAAAACAAGGACATTATGAAGAAAGTGGAAAGACAAGCTAGAGGATGGGAGAAAATATTTGGAAACCATATATCTGATAAGGGTTTAGTATCCAGAATATATAAAGAATTTCCACAACTCAACAACAAAAGCATAAACAACCCAATTACAACATGAGCAACCCAATTAAAACTTGTATAGACATTTCTCTAAAGAAGATATACAAGTGGCCAAAAAACCACATGAAAAAATGTTCAACATTATTAGACATTAGGGAAATGCAAATTGAAACCACAATGAGATACCACTTCACATCCACTAAGATGGCTTTATTAAAAACAACAAAACAACAACAAAAAGGAACATAAGTGCTGGAGATGATATGGAGAAATTGGAAACTTCGTACAACTGGTAGGAACTTAAAATGGTGCAGCCACTATGAAAAATAGCTTAGCTGTTCTTCAAAAAGTTAAGCATAGAATTACAATATGACCCAGCAATTCCACTCCTAGGTATATATTTTTAAAAACTGAAAATAGGGTCTCAGATAGTTGTACACCAATATTCATAGCAGGATTATTCACAATATCCAAAAGATGGAAACACCTCGTGTCCATTAAGAGAAGAATGGTTTTAAAAAATGTGGTGTATACATACAATGAAATATTACTCAGCTGTAAAGAGAAATGAAGTGCTGATACAGGTTACAGCATGGATGAACCTTAAAACATTATGCTAAGTGACATAAGCCAGGCACAAAGGAACAAATTTTGTATGATTCCATTGATGTAAATTGTATAGAATAAGTAAACTCATAGAGACAGAAAGGAGATTCAAGGTTACCAGGACCTGCGGTGGAGGTGGGGGAGGAATAGGGAGTGTGGTGGTTTGAAACTGTATGTACCCCAGAAAAGCATGTTCTTAAAGTTAATGCATTCCTGTGGGTGTGGACCCATGTAAGTAGGATCTTTTGATTAGGCTACTTCAGTTAAGGTGTGGTCCATCTCATTCAGAATGGCTCTTAATCCTCTTACTGGAGTGCTTTATAAGAGAATGAAATTCAGACAGAGAGAGAGAAAGCCACAGAAGCAATAAGCTGAAAGCAACAAAACCTGGAAGAGAAGGGAGAGACCAGGAGACGCCACCATGTGTCCTGCCATGTGGCAGAGGACCCAGGGATCGCAGGCAGCCAGTCTTTGGGAAGAAAGGATTGCTCTGATGATGCCTTGATTTAGACATTCTCCTAGCCTCAACACAGTACATTTGTAAGCTAATAAATTCACATTGCTAAAGCCAACCCATTTTCAGCAGTCTGGTAAACTAAAACAGGGAGTTATTGCTTAGTAGGTACAGAGTTTCTGTTTGGGGAGATGAAAATGTTGTGGTAATGGATGCTGGTGACGGTCGCACAGCATTGTAAATGTAATTGATGCCATTGAATTATACACTTAAAATGGCTAAAATGGGAACTTTTACACTATCTATATGTTACAATAAAAAAATAAAAAAATTTAAAAAACTTACAAAAATCCATGAACTGGGTGTAATTTTGGCCAGGCACACACCCATATCACTTACCTGGGATCCCTTATATAAACTTTTGGTACACAACAGTTCACCAGGGAAAAGCTTCACAACAGGCAAATAAGGATTATAAGGTCTAAACACCAACACTCATAAGCTTTAATCAGAAGAGCATTGATTTGACCCTCACCCGGAACCTATTAATTCTTTAATTTTAGTATAGGCATTGTTATTTCTGACAAGCTCCATCCCATTAATTCCCAGTCCACAGCAGATTAGAGGCAGCATTTTAAAAACATGGAAGTTGGTAAGGGAAGACCTAAGTGGAAAAGAGTGACTCCTCAGCTCTGCCCTCCTGTGTTAATCTTTTCATAGGCTGTTGGATCAGAAAACAAAGAGTTAGGCATAAGATTGGGAGCCTTTACTGTAGGTGCAAATAGCCTTTTAATATAAGTTGAATCTGAGCCATGAAGAGAAAGCTTTAATCTGTTTAGAAATGGCTGCAAAGTTTGTAGTATAGTTTAACCATATTTCCTTTGACATTCAGGAATTTGGAAAGTTTATCTTTGAGAAAAAACAACACCTTATATACAGAGTTTATAAATTAGTAAAGACTTTTACAAAATTTGTTTTCACAACAAGCCTGTGAGCTGGGCAAGCATTTTGTTTAAGAATAAGGAAGGACACAGAGACCCAATAGGCTTAAATGTCTTTGCCAGATGAGTCAAGCCATGGTTCTTCTGGCTTCTCACCTTGCATGCTCCCTGCCTGGTGGTGCCACCCTTCTTTCCTAGAATTCTTTTCTGGAGACCTGGGCCAGGGTGGTGTGAGATTGAAACTAAGAATGTTGATTTGATGTTGTTAGTTGGTGTTGTCAGTTGCCTCTTCAGTAGTAGCTATGCCCACGTTGATTAGAGCACACAGTTGAGGGCCAACCAGCTGGGTTTGACTCTTGACTCAACTGCTTACCAGTGGAGTGACTCTCTGTACCTCAACTTATATGCCCATAACATGAGACTAATAATTCTACCTACATTTTAGGATGATTGGAATAATTAAATGAGTTAACTCACAGAAAGTACTTCCCCTAATACCTGGTATACAGTAAGTCTGTTTGTTTTTTAGTTATTATTATATTAGAGTAAGACTATTTGCTCATCCCCCATTCCCTATCTTATAACAGAATAAATATGAATTCACAAACTATTTGGGAAAAAATTATATGAACTGACAGTAGGAACTTGAAAGCATCCCTGATGTTCATAAAATACTTTAATGCATCTGTCCTATTTGATTTTTATGTAAGTTTTGTTCCTACTTACTTGTCTTAAAACTTTTGTTTATGGCTCAACAAGTAAATTATTTATGTGTGCGCGCCATCAAATTGGTACAATCGGTCCCTGCTTTTGATTCATGATGTGGTTTGAATCCCTGTGTTTGACAAAATTTGGGAACATTATTAACAATATTTTAGTAAAGAAGTGATGAACACATAAACAATAGTTATGGTGCACCTCCCACCTCACTCTCAAGCCTGATGAGGTGTCCTGCTTTAGAGAAATCAAACTGCCACTTCTAAAAGTTGCAAAAAGAACCTTATTTAATACCACCTGCACCATGTTTATAGGAAGCCACAGAGCAATTCAGCTCTAGTGTCAGCTAGGGTGGTTAAAGTGGCAATTTGGGAAGCTGTCAAAATTTTACATTTAGTCTTTGGCAAATAAATTTTTAATGTTATTTGATGCAAAATCTTACATTTCTATTACAATATTTTGAAATAGCTGGAAGGCAGGAAGGGTGAGCTGCTTGGCAGGAGTCAATGAGAGCATCTTTCTTTTTCATGAGTATTGTTAAAGCAGCCCCATAGGAATGGTGCCCCTTCTTCTGGGCACTTCTCTGATATCCTTGACCTCTTCTGATCTTATCCATGTATGCATATAATCTTTGTGTAATTATAATATAATATGTAAACTATTTTGTAGTCTTCATTTTTCACTGATCATAAGCAATTTAAAAATATTTCCACTAAGTCTTCACTTTTCTCCTTTAAATTTGTGTGATATTTTATGTTATAAATTCAGCATTAATTTATTTGGCCCTATTATTGGAGATTTTCCAATATTTTCCTATAAATATCTTTGTACATGTAAACTTTTTTCCTCCTCTTTCTTCTTTTGAGTTGTTGTCTTAGGATCGTTTCCCAAGGTTAGGATGACTAAGTCAAAGGATGTGAACATATTGTGGTTTTTGTAACTTAGTGCTATTATGACTTCTAAAAAAATGTGAACTAATTTATAGTTGTGGAGGTGCTTTTCAAAAGAGAAAATAAAGCAGAATATTATGTTTTCAAGAAGAGACAGGCAGGACAGGAGAGGTATTGAAGGAAGAAAGGAGGGGTAGGGCATAGCTTTAAGCACCCTTTACAAATAGAATAAACTGGCTCTGAAACCCACAGAGTAAGGCCAGAAGGGAAAAGAAAAATTCCCCTTCACTTTTTAAAAGGAGATTTCTCATGTTTGAAGCTAATCTATGAAAGGGCTCATTGCCTCTCCCTTTTACTTTAGGGGTATCCAATGGAATCATTCCAGAAATGAGCCTATTGGCCACAAAGCACAAACTACCAGTACTTTTTAGTACTTCAATTCTCATACACTGTACTTAGAGACCCATTTATTTTGAATCAGTTGGATGTGTCGTTGGAAAAACAAGCAGATAACCCATATTATTTATCCAGTCAGAAGAGGTTGAAATGAGGCTCATTTGCCCAACGATTGGTGGAACAAAGAATTTTGGAATGCCAAACCCTAGGATGTATTTCATGAGCCATTTTGTTTCCTGTGATTCTGGTAAGGAAAGAAAGAGAGAAGGGGTGTCATTTTCGGAAGATTCTGAGCTTTAGTTTCCCACTAGTGAGTTTCATTTAAATAATAGATTACCTGGCATATGTATGGCTTATTGACATAGCCTGCCTGAGCTGATTAGTCTCATGCTCTGAGTTTCCTAGTATGTGTTAAATTAAATATTGTTAACTGTCCAGGTGGTCACCTTCTTTTGATGATCCTTAAAAATAACCTCACCATGATTGTTTCCTTTTTTAAAAATACATGGCTTAAAGAACATAGGCATGAATTCTTGCAGTCTATAAGAATCCCAAACTCAAAGGCATGTTGGATTTCAAAAGCTGCAGGTCAGATGTTTGTAACTTGAAAGATTATTTCCCATTAGAAAAAATTTATACTAATGATATCTCATTTTTATTATGTCTTTCAGCTTGCAAATACTGTTCAAATCTAAATGGATATATGGATTCATTTGTTCCTTATAACAATCTTGGGTGGAAAGTATTATTTAATCCCACATTACAGGTAGTGGGGGGAGGGAAAAAAATAAGAAAGTAAAGTTTTTCAAGTTCATGTGGCTAGTGAGAGGTAGGACCAGATCTGTGACCCATGTCCTCGGGCTCTAACCCCATCTCTTTCCACTTCCACTCACCTGGCTAGATTTCTGATTCAACACATAAAAGGCTCTTTTACCATGATTATTAACACTATGCTTTAGGAAAAATGTTTGTCTTCCAATTTAAGGATTTGAGGCAGAATCTAGTCAATGATATAAAATAAACTTCATTTTTGAGCCTTTGGACCTCTTTTCCTGGCCTCCTGATAGTTTTCTCACCAGCCTACAGGTTCCCAGTCCCCTAAGGCTATTGTTCCCAAACCCGGGCCCACTCCAAGTTTATTGAATAAGAGTGTCCAGAGCTATAGTCCAAGAATTTGTATTTAAAAAAAAAAAAAGATCTTAACACAAAAGAAGGCTTAAACTAGGGGAAGATAAACCAATTTCTTGTGTAAGAAAATAGGAAGACAACCTAAAGATGTCATTTTCCCCTACATTAACCTTTATGTTAATACCTCAAAATAATACTTCAAGAAAAAAACATTTTGGAAGGGATTAATTGATACTAAAGTTTTCTTGGAAAAGTTCACAAGCAAGAATAGTCCAGAATTCCAGAAAAGTAGTGAGGGGTATTTGGCTTACTGGGTTTAATAACATGTTAGAAAGAAGCTGTCCCCTTCCATCTCATGTCTCTGCCATCTTCCTCACGTGGAAGTTAAGGTGATCTAAAGCCACTGTGTTTGTCATCATGAAGCCAGAACTGAATTTCTGAGGAGAAAAAGGTTGGCTAAGAAAAGAACAGGAGGAGCCACAAAAAGAGGCATGACTTAGTTCTATAAGAAAGTTGGACAGACAATGGTTTAAGAAAGTTAAGAAGACCTATGCTGGTGGGATGTGGGAAACAGGCATTTATATAGTGCTGGTGGGTATTTATCCTTCAGATACACAGATGTGAAATGTAAATACAAGCATCTTCTTGAAACTCTTCTACTCCTTCAACACTTCACTTCTGAACCCACGTGCTCTTCAAAAGCTTCCAATTTTCCAAATTTCTGTTTTCAGGAGCAGTAAGCCTTCAGGGGAGAACAGCATTCAGGAAGCCATTTTCTTGTGTGTATTATTTGTAAGGCACATCTGTACACGATGTAAGTGAAAGGGCCACACAGCCTAGCTTGCCCAGACAATCTATGATTATGCTTGTTATCTCAGTATGATTACTAAAAGCCCCTCTCATATGTGTCATGATTTGGAAAATAAATTATGAGGTCATAATATATTTATAAGGTAAGGACCACCTGTATTTTAGTGTAGGAGGATAATAAATTTGCCTGCAGGAAGGACATGTGACCTTGCCTCCCACCCCCAAACACACACAAGCTTCTTCAAGGAGAACCACCCTTAAGTTGACTGCAAAGCTTTTTGGAAGTCTGGTCTTGAATCCTCATAAACAAGATGGAATCCCTGAGTGTTCAATCAAATGAGCCTCTTCCAAACTGCAATTTATCTAATGAGAAGAGAGTATGCATGTGCACATTTATATGTGGATGTGGGTGGATCCTAATCTTTCCTTGGGTAAGAAGAAAAGTGGAAATCAGAAGAGAAAAGATCTTTATTACTGGAATTGCTTCCTATTCTGTTTGCAATTCAGAGAGAGAGAGAGAGAGAGGAAAAGGGAGAGAGCAAAAGGGAGAGACAGAGAGATTGGAGAGTGATTGATTGATTTAAAGCCACTAACAACTCCAGAGTTCTCCCCCTCCCCAGGCACTCACTCCCAGGAGAGGTATTCTGATAAATAAATAAATAAATAAATAAATAAATAAACCTGCTCTGAAAAAGGCAACCTGAGTCTCAGATGCAGCTGCACAGAACCCCTGTGACGTGGCAGTTTCTATAGAGACGAGCTTCTTTCATGGGAAAGCATGGTGAGCAGGATACACAAAACCCTAGCAACTGGTTGAGGGCTTTTTTTTTTCCAATTGAATATGAGGATTTTCTGCACTTGAATTCATAAGGCCCCTCCCTGTGAAAGCAGTTTTGTGGCAGGCAGGAAAGGGCGGGCTAGTTTGCTCAGGGGCTGGGAATTTGGAAATAGGAGTTGAAAGCTGTCCCTAGAACAGGGCAGCAATAGGGAGGAAGAAAGGTTTGGGCTTGCTAATTCAGGTTACTGCCCGAATTGTTTGCAGTCTGAGAGCCCACCTCCACCGGACTGCTAATTAATCAATGAATGATACCAAGAGGGACAAAACGAAGCATAGTCCTGTGGGTACTCAGCTAAGCCATGGTGTTGTGACTGCCTTAGCAACCTCTTCATGGTCTTCTTTTTCACCTGGAAAGTTCCAGGCCTTTAGAGAGAATGCAAATCTGAGATCCGAGCAACACAGTGAAGTTGGCTTGCTTCATCCGCTCAGGTTAGCTGATGCTAAATTCCTGCTTCTCCATCAAATCAGTTCACGCAACACTTCTTTAGGAAAACTTTCTGGACTGGTAACAACTTCATTTGGCTGCATGTAAAGAGATCCAACTAAGTAGTTTAACCAAATAGCGGTTTACTTTTTACATAGTAAGAGGTCTGAAGTGGGCAGTTCAGCAGGGCTGGCAGCTCTACAATGTCATCCAGGTCTTGGTTCCTCCTGTTTCTCCAGCCCTTCTGAAAAGTGGCTTTCATACTCATGGTCCCTCATGATCACAAGATGGCTGCTCCACCTCCAGCCATCATGCCAGGCAGTTAGAAGAAGAAGGAACAAATAATGAGGAAGCGGTGGTGCCCACCATTAGATGCAAAACCTTGTTCAGAAATCTGCAGCAAATTTATACTTCTGTCTCACTGGCCACAACTGGATCACATGGCTCCAACTCCTAGCGCCAAGGGAACCTGGGATATGTAAGTTTTTAGCTGAACACATCACCAGTATGAACAAAATACAGTGGCTGTGTTTTAAGGGCAAAGCTAAGAGTGAACATTGGGTGGGCAGATAGTAGCATCTGCTGCTCCTTCCCTGATCATTTCTCCTTATCCACCTTCCAGATTAGATCAGCTCTCCCTGCTAAATGACCTCATACAGTGGTGTGCTGGTGAATACTTACCAACCATGGTATAAATACTCTCACAATGGCTAATTTCAAGCTACCAACATGACATCACTGAGCACAGAATTGGAAAGGGATGTGGCGTAGCACACTGTATTTAGTATTTCCAACACATATATCCAACAGATGTAAATAACCCCAAGAACACAGATAATAATAAAGTGTGAACTAATTAGGAAGTAGTTTTAAGTATTTTTACCTTTGTTTTTAACATGGTTTATTTAGTTATAAGTTTATATAATTTAATTTTTAATAGTGACTGTGTTTAACAATGGGCTTGTAATATTCCTGTAAATTTAACCCTCAGTTATCACTAGTCAGTACGAGTTGACTCCCACATACCATTAATTTGTAGCTCTCTGCATTGTACTTATTGGTTTATAATCATATAACTAATCATGTAATTTTGTAGTTAATGTTTGTTTCCTCCTAATAAACTGTAAACTTCATGTAGGCAGTGTAGAAATGTGGTTTGGCTGAGAAAACAGCAGATGCTCAATAAATATTGCATGAATAAATGAATCAATTTAATTTGGAGCAAGGAGATATATGTGTACATGTCTGTATGTATGCATAAACAAGCAAATAAATAAATTCTGCCTCTTTTCTCCCCTCAACACTCAAAAGTTCCTGCATCTCTGCCTCTGGTTTTGTTTTTCCTTTTCCCTCCAGCTCTGGAATGCCATTCTTTTAAGTATCTTAGTTCCAAGACTTTCCTAAGATACAAATGTGTGATGGGGCTTTGGCCCCTCTCTTTAGTCATTTGTTGTTGGTGCTGGTTCCCCATGCAGAAAGACAGATCTTGGAGCAACTGGCTTTATTTTGTGGCTGCTCTATTGGTAACAGTTGGCCTTCTCCCCTCCCATCCCAATGCCTACTCTGAATCTGATTCTTCAACAGGTCTTCGCTGAAAATATAGAGAGAGTCTTCTACCTTCAAGTAGAGCCAATGAGTTTGGGGGTCTTCTCTGACTTGGCAAGGATCAGAGACAAAGTATTACTCAGTTTCCCTCTCCGGAAAAAGGTCTCCATGTCAGTTCTCCAGCTGACATTGGAAATCTAAGACCAACGGTAGAGCTTTCCTAAATTAGTACTCAGTTCATCCCCAAAGACCCCAAACCATTTAACTTGTGACCCAGGGGACATGTTTTAAAAGAGTAACATCTGGTTACTACTCTGACATGAGATAGGCTTTGTACAGGTTTCAGGATCCCACTTCTTCAGTCCTGAATGAGACTATAGGAAAAAGAGCACCACCTGACTCTAGAGATGGTAGAGCATGCAAATGTCAAGAAGGCAAATGGAGGATAGAGTAAAAAGTGACTAAATTGTCTTAGTATCCATGGCTAGTGCTGAAGCCAGAGAAAACAGAAGCTTCATCTGGAATGTCTCCTGTGTGTAGCTCTGGGTTGGGATCTGACCTTGTGACTCTTGCCACTCACGGAGTCTTCTAAGTCCTACATTTAGTCTATTGGCTTGAAAGTTGTTCATTTCTCCTGTTAACACCAAACCCCATGAAGGATGAACTTCAGAGCTTATTGCTGGTATGACGTTAATAACCTTTCTCTTCTAAAATGAGAATGAAATGTTGCCAAGTAGATAGAGGATGGGGCTGCATTTTAGGGACCAACCACTATAGAATGGATCATTGTGGATGCACTCAGAAAAAGCTTAAAGAAAGTCTAGCATGTTACATGATTACCTAAAGTGGGAAGGTCTTTGTGCCAAGAGCAGGATGGCACTAGCAGCCTGATTTTCAGGTTGTATAAAGAAGCTCAATTTATCAAAATGACATTGGACAGAGTCCATGACTTTATTTATTAGAAATATTTACTCTTGGGCTTCTTCTTTACTTTCAGGGACTAAAATTTTCTAAAAAGAAGTAAGGACTTAGTCCCAGCTGCTTGATATAAAGGAAGTGAGGTTCACATTATTGTGAGGAGGCTGATATCCAAGGTTGGGGTCCCAGCATGCATGAAAACCTTTAGGTAATTGATTTAGATGTCAGCTAAAGTGCTTGAAGCAACCTAGAATCTTTAGTTTTTGCAGACTAATAGACAACACTGTCGCTCTAATGGAATTCACCTGAATTGTAGGCCCAGTGCCATCAAGGAATAAAACAGCTTAAGGAAAGAGCTGTGCCTCACAAATTCAAATATTATAACAACTTACCTTTTTAATAGGACTTACAATTTTTAAAGTTCTTTCACATACATGCTCTATGTTGATTCTCATAGCCACCTTGTGAGAAACAGCTGATATTTCATTTTCAAGATAAAGATATAAAGGATAAGTTATTTACCTAAGGCCCGATAGCCAGTTAATGGACTCAGATCTTCTGATTCAAATTTAAGTCCCTTTTCATCACATCATGCTTCTTTCTTCTTGGGGTCAAAATGAACTTGACTTGCGTCCTATCCAGGTCAGAAATGTCTACTAATGTGAACATGAATATGATTATTATCTCTAGTCCAGTCACCATATTGCCCCGCTTCTAGGTCACCAAGGACCTGGAAACCGGCTTTGGAAGGAACTGCTTTAACCCTAAGAGACAAATGGTGAAAATTTCAGGCAATGTTGATGGCAAGTAAAGGAAAGGTTTCTAACCTGAGAGACCAAACATTGGGAGCAGCCTCCTATTCCTCTCCTGAGTTGGACTGTAGTTGGAAGTAAATTAAAGTTCCAAAGTCCAGAAGATACTCCTGTCCCTACAATTTCTCTCCTCTTTGTGAGCTGATGTGTGATTTTTCTTATAAGGTGAACTGCTTTTATTTCACAATTAAAGATAAGGCATACAATGCAAATGACCCTGGGAGAGAGAATGCATTGGCTTAAATTTGTACTAGGTTGGAAATTATTGATTTCCTGACAGCCGTTTTTGCTGGACTCTGGCTGGAGAGAGGGGGAATTCAGAATGCCATAGAGATGCCAAGAGTGGAGAGTTGCAGTGCAGAAGACCATTTCTGAAAATGCCACCATTTTGTCCTGTATGCAGGACTTTCCCCTGGGAAGTAAACCAGCTACAGCTGTCCCTACTTCAGCCACCCTCTCACCGTGACCTAGGCTGCCAACGCAGCATCTCTGTCCAGCCAGGGACTGAGCTGCTCACATGCCTTGCCTAGAATGCAGCATCCAGGTCTTAGCTCAGCAGACTGCCTCCTCACCTCCTCTGTGATGGCTCCTCCGAGGGCCAATGAAGGAAGAGAGGTGGGAGACGAGGAAGCTGGTGCAAGAGCCTCTGTATTCTCTGCTGCTCCAGAGGGTATGGCTGAGCCTTTTATCCTGGATCTTCAGGAAAATAAAATATTGAATTAGAGATATTGGAAGGCCCCATTTAAGTGAAACAGAGCAGAAGTAAGAGCAGTTTTCTTTGCAAGAAATGTGTGTGACAGTTAGCATACATGTGTGTCAGTGTATGAGAAGAAACAGAGCAAAGAGAAGGCTTTTGTTATATCCAGTCTCCCGAAAATAAAACCACCCATTGTTACAGGCATCTCCTCACTCTCACACATGGACACACACACACACACACACACACACACCCCTAATAGCCAATGGTCTTTTTTCTGAATGGACTTCCATCTCCTGGACTTTTTGCTACAGGCCTTTTCTTTCCCCTGACAGTTACGAAAATAACCAAGCGGGAAGCCCGGGGCCCTCTTCCCTGTGGATTTATCTAGTGCCCAGGGTGTACCACTGAGGCCTGCTACTCTCAGCAGGGTCCCAAAACCAGGATGCTGCCCAGAACAGACCAGGTGCTGAGGCCATGAATAAGGCCTGGCTCAGTGTCTGGAAGGGAGGTCCTTCCTTCCTGCTGAATTGCTCTTCTTCTTTTTACGTACCCAGCAAACCACTCCCCAAAACTTTGGTTGCAATTTCTCTTTTCTTCATAATTAGACCTTTTTCACCATCTAGCCACTAAGTTACAGTGCCCTGGGAATGACCCTGAGCAAAACTATGTAGCTTGACCTTAACCAGGCTCCCTGTGGGAAACTCTCCCAGAGAGGCTAAGAATGGAATCTGGGCAGCCTTTCACATGAAGCCTCATCGCTGGCCTCGTGCCCACCCACCAGTGCCACCGCCCAAGGCTAACCTAGGGGTTTGGAAGCAGGGGTGGGGCTGGGGTAGTCCATGTGGTACTTCGCTCTAACCTGATCTCCTTCACTCTGTATCACTTGTGTATCCCAGGACTAGCCCATAAAGTAGAGTCCTTTGGGCTGATGCAGTGGCCAGAGCATAAAGGGTGAGGGTTGGCAAGGGAGAAGGTAAGAAATTACATGGAAGGATAAGAAGAATGTGGGCAGTGGGTGAATGGAAAGGAACACAGGGAACTGAATTACTCCTTCAATCACAGGGGGCACTAAATTGACAGGCTTGCCCCTGGCAGCAAGGCAGTCAGATGCAACGAGCGTGCCTGCAGTCCTGAATACAGGGGCTGGGATCTGGGGGTTTTGCTAGATAAGCAGGAGGGAAACACTGAAGACTTGCTTGCTTCCATCTAATGATTTTGCTGATTAAAGACTTAGAAGCTGCCAGAGCTCTTTACTTCCTGCCTCTATCAAACAGGCATGATACATGAGCCCAGCAAAAAGCTTATCTGAATGTAAAGGAACTAAGAGGGATGTTGTTCTGACATCCCAACCCAGCAGACATCCCAGAGTGGGGCTCTCTTGGAAAAGGCCCTAGAATCTGACGAGGAAATGGAGCACAATCCTGAGGCCTGGGACAGACGATGAGAGATGTGGGAAACACCGCCTGACGTTAAAAATGGTGTTCTGCTTTGGGTACAAGCACTGTCTGCGGGAGCTGCAAAAGATCCGTGATGCTCGCGCTGGTCAGGGCGGCCTCCTCGGGTGGGCCTCGTGCGAAGGGAAGAGAGGGGGAGCAGCCAAGCAGGCCTGCGGAGAAATGACTGTCAGATCCCAATCAAGCCCCCAGGTCAGGTTGGCTTGGGCTGCTGGTTAGGGCTCCTCTCGGAAAGGTAATGATTCTTCTAAGCAAGAAGGAGCTTGTGGGAGGAGAAGAAGTTCTCCTGTCCCACTAGCAGGCAAATCAGCTACACTGGGGAAGGCCCAAAGCCACAGGCCTCCTCGGATCAGGACTAAACCTTGGCTGGATTGTGGCACCACCCCTAACCCTAGCCACCCAAACTGGAAGGAGCATGGGTGGTGAATTGAGAAAACAAGGTCCCTTCTTTCTGTCCAGGTATCCCTGTATTCCAAGGCACAGCGTTTCAAGAAGACAGAACCTGGAAAGGCATCCTTCCTGAAGATCATTAAATCCTAGACGAGAAAGCAGCCGTGCACCACCCCTCTCCTCTCAGCCCATCCTCCTCATTTACAGGTGAAGAAACAGAGGTTAAGGCCCCACAGTCAGTGGCAGAGCCAGGATTAGAGCCCAGGTTTCCTGGTCCTGGTCTAACCTCCAAGTGCCCATCATGCTGCCTCTTCTTTGTGCTCTTTGCAGGAGTTCCCAGTCAATCCACCAGGCACCATGCCCAGAGAATTTCCATGACGACCCCTATAACAAAGAACCAATTGCAAGGCTTAGCTGCCTTTGTCTGGGACACAGCTCCTTCTCTGGTACACAGCTACCTTCTCTACCCCTTTCTTCTATCTCAGGGAACGTCTCTCCATCTTTCCTAAGGCTTCCAGTGCCTTTGTGCACTATCTTTCCTCCTGGGTATCAAAAAGTGCTCCCAGGAAGGGATCCAATATCAATTACAGGCTATTCAGTGTCAACTGAAGCCATCACATTTCCCTCCCCAGGGGCATTTGCACCATGGGCCTCAGTTGTCCTTGCATAATGAAAGGTTTTGTGTCTTAGAAATGTCAGGTATCTATAAGCAGGTGGAAGAAGAGGCACCTTCCCTAGGTCGTTGAAATCACCCCAAATAGTACCTTCTTCTGCTCTGCACTGCACAGTTTCTGGCCTCCCTTCAGCCAGGAGCCAACACAAGATATGAAAAGAGATGAGGATTTGAGCTAGAAATGGTCATTTGAAGCAAAAATTAAAATTTAATTTTTCTAAAACAGAAAGCAGGTTAGAAATAGGTCCCAATACTATGGTTCAGACATGCTGGTTTTAGAGGAAAGAGCCCGGCAAGGACCTGGATTCTAGTCCCAGGGCTGGGTAAAAGTAGCTGGGTCACTCTGCAAGTTAGTCCTCTTCTTTGGGCCTTGATTTTCTCTTTTCTAAAATGTGTGGGTTGGGCTAGTTGGTCTCTGCAATTCTTCCAGCTCCAACATTCTATAGTTCTACATCCAGAGGTGGAACTAAAAGCAAACCAGATGGATCCAGGTGGCCAGCCTGCTCAAATCCCTTGCTTTATTTATTTATTTTTTTTAAGATTTATTTTATTTACTTATTTCTCTCCACCCCTTCATTGTTTTGCATCTGCTGTGTCTGTTTGTTGTGTGCTGGCCTTCTTTTTTTTTCAGGAGGCACTGGGAACCGAACCTGGGACCTCCCATGTGGGAGGGAGGCACCTAATCACTTGAGTCACCTCTGCTCCCTGCTTTTTTGTGTCTCTCATTATGTTTTCCTCCGTGTGTCTCTTGTTGCATCATCTTGTTGCATCAGCTCACCGTGCCAGCCCATTGCATCAGCTGTCTGTCTGGCTTGTCTTCTTTAGGAGGCACAGGGAACTGAACATGGACCTCCGTGTGGTAGGCAGGGGCGCAACCACTTGAGCCACATCCGCTTCCCTGACAAAGGTGATTTGCAGGGGCTTGAACAAGCTGTTTTTACCACACCTTGGCCCATCCTACCTCTGAAAGAAGGTGTTAATATCTAACAGATAGTAAATGCCTCTATGACAAAGACCCCAGCTCCCATTTTAAAAGGAAAGTGTATTGATTTTTGGAATAGCTGTCTCCTGGTTTATGTAACTTTGAGCCAAACCAAGGAAATATATGAGGGCTCAGCTTGATCTTATACCTTTTTTAGTCTATAAGAGCTGCCCAGAAGAACACGGCCATCATGGTGGCTCAGAA
Source organism: Tolypeutes matacus (assembly GCA_026826555.1). Classification (NCBI taxonomy): domain Eukaryota; kingdom Metazoa; phylum Chordata; class Mammalia; order Cingulata; family Chlamyphoridae; genus Tolypeutes; species Tolypeutes matacus. The sequence goes on along the minus strand of JAKSZT010054472.1, from coordinate 3,343,576 downwards.
AGGCAGCTGCGAGCGGGGAGTAAATGTTTAATTGGTACAGAATTTCTGTTTGGGGTGATGGGAAATTTTGGTAATGGTTGATGATGGTGGCACCACAACATTGGGAATGTAATTAACACCACTGAATTGTATTATTGCAAGTGGTTAAAATTGGAAATTTAAGTTTACATAGATGTTTCCAGCATAAAAATTTTACAACATGATAGAACTGTACAACACAGTGAACCCTAAGGTAAATTGTGGACTACGGTTAATAGTATAGTTATAATAATATTGTTGCCTCAATTGAACAAAATTGCCACACTAATGCAAAGTGTTAATAATAGAGAAAAGTGTAGGTGTTGGGTTTGGGGGGGTATGGGAATGCTATACTTTCTGCATAATTTTCCTTTAAGCCTACAACTTCTCCAATTAAAAAAAAAAAAAAAAAAAAGTTGAAAAAAAATTTAACAACCCTACAAACCTTGCCAGGGTTGCTGTTTTTCCTTGACTTATGTGGCAAATTTGAATTTGGAAGTGCATTGCATTTGAATTTTAAATTAAGAGGGTTTTAAAAAGGGAGTGGGGAGGCAGCCACAAGGACATTTATGCTGGTGTCAGCTGCAGCAAACAAAGCGAGTCATATAACAGAGGGAAGGTCTGGGTTGTTGCAGCTTGTGGCTTGGAGCTGGAGTTAAGATTCTTAGATACTTCTGGCTCTGATATCAATCATAGGCAAGCATCACGAGGGCAGGGACCACATCTGTCTTTCTGACAATGGTAACCAGTGCCTGACTGGGTACTCAATAAATATTTTTGGAGTAAATGTATTGCGGTGTCACTGAACCTCAGCTTTCCTGTCTTACACGCTTTCATTTGATTCCTTCTTCAGTCCTGCTACCACTCCTGTATTATCTAGGTCACCATTATCTTCGCCTGCATTGATGCAATAGGCTTTTAACCCCCACACTGACTCTGGTCTGGCCCTATATAATCCCTTCTCCACATCACAGCCAGAGTAATCTTTCTAAAATGAAAGTCTGATCTTGTTACTTCTTATTTAAAAGTCAGTCTTCTAAATTGCCAAATTTACTGGCATAACATTGTTCATAATTTGCTCTAATTCTTATTTAATGTCTGTAGGATTTACAGTAATATCCCTTTGCTTTATTGCCCAACACATGGCATTTGTTAAATGTTCCATATGTACTTGTAAAGAATATGTTCTGAGGCTATTTGGTGCAGTGTTCACTTAGGTCATGTTTTCTAATTGTATTGTTCAATGTTCTGGTTCCTTATTGATTGTTTTCATTTACTTGTTTTGCTGGTTTGAGTCTTTTGTGGACCCCAGAAAAGTATGTTCTTGAAGTTAATCCATTCCTCTGTGTGTGGACTCGTTGTAAGTAGGATCTTTTGGCGAGTAGGATTTTAATTTAAGATGTGAGTCACCTCATTCAGGATGGGTCTTAATTCTCTTACTGGAGTCCTTTAGAAATGGAGGACTAAAAAGCCACAGAAAGAAAAATGCCTCAGAAACAGAAAGAGAGGTCCTAGAGTCTGGAGGCTGGAATCAGTAAAGCACAGAGGCATGGAAAGACGCCCCCGAGATGCTAGGCCCATGGACCAGCTCAAAGCTGAAGAAACAAGGCCAGTGGACCAGCAGCGGGCCGTGCTATGTGCTTGATCGCCCACATCGGCAGCTGGGTGAGAAGACATCTACTGAGGATGCCTTGATTTGGACACTTTCACAGCCTCAGAGCCGGAAGCTTTTAACCTAATAAATTCCACTTATAAAAACTAACACATTTCTGGTATATTGCTTGGCCAGCCTTCAGCAAACTAAAACAAAATGTTCTAACACTTACTGAGAGAGTTATGTTAAAATCCCCAGCTATGATTAAGGATTTTTCTATTTCTACTTTTAATTCTATCAACTTTTGCTTTACATATTTTGAAGTTGTTATTAAGTTCATAAAATTTAAATTGTTAAATCTTCCTGTTGACCTTCTTTCATAATGAAAATTTTTGTTTTCTTTCTACCTGACCTGTCTAGCTAGGATGTTATTAATTTTATTAATCTTTTCAAAGTTCTAAATCTAATAATACTTCTTTACTAAAGACTTTTTTTTGTCTGAAACTAATATAGACATTCCAGTTTTTAATTTGCATGGTATATTTTTATATCCTTTTATTTTCAACCTTATGCCCTTATATGTAGAGATTATATTTTATAAACAGTATTTATGCGAATATTCTCACTGTCCTGATTTTGTGATAATCAGGGTAGGCTAAACATTCGCTATATTAGAAACCATGCACGTGTCCCCAGACCTAGTTTTTCTTCCTAGGACTGGTTTTTAGAATGCTGGTGATAAACTAAGCCTGATTTATTATATGACCATCCTGTATGGGAAAAGACTGTAACATTGGGTGTCTTTGGTCAACCTTGAGAGATAGAGCAGGGGGACGGATGTGGATCGGGTGGTTGGGTGTCCGTCTCCCATGAGGAGGGACCTGGGTTCAATCCCTGGGATCTCCCAGTAAAAATTTAAAAAAAGAAAAATATAGAAGCCTTGTGGGCCACTAGACCCTGTATGCAGGTGTGCCACCAGGCCCAGCAAAAAGGGGGTGGGGGTGGGGGGGAGGTAAAAATGGATAAAAGTAAATAAATAAATAAATAAAATCTTTAAAAATGTGTAAGGGAGGAAGATACTGACTATAGTTAGTAGAAATACTTTGACGATGCTCTTTCATGATTTGTTAACAAATGTTTCACAACAATGCAGGGTGTTTGTGGGGGGGGTAATGTGTGGGAGCCCTATATGATGTTATGCACGTTTGTTTTGTAAGTTCATGATGTTTACTGAACACTTATAGTTTATGTATGTTCATGTGTGAATGGTATACTTCAATAAATTGTTTAAATAAATAAAAAGTAAAAAAATAAAATAAAATAAACAGTATTTGTGTTTTGTTTTTTTAAAAAATATGAACAATCTTTGTCTTTAATTGCAGTATTATGTCCATTAATAATTAATATAATTACTAATTTGGTTTTAAGCATACATCTTACTTTATGCCAATAAATTTGACAATTTAGATGAAATGCACAAGTTCCTTGTAAAGCACAACTTCCCTAATTAATGGGAAAGGATATAGAATACCTGAATCTTGCCATATCTATTAAATATTTTGTATTTCTAATTTAAAACATTCCCACAAAGAAAACTCCAGGCTCAAATAGCTTCTCTAGTGAATTTTTCCAAAAGAAATCATACTACTCTTACACAAAAAAGAAAATAATGAATAATTTCCAATTCATTTTATAAAGCCAGCATTACTTTAATGCCATATCTGAGAATGGCATTTCAAAGAAGTAAAATCACAAACTAATATTTTTTTATAAACATAGATGCACAAATCCTAACCAAAACTTTAGTGGGGAGTGGATGTGGCTCAAGTGGTTGAGCACCTGCATCCTACGTGGGAGGTCCTGGGTTTGGTCCCTGGTGCCTCCTAAAAACAAAGATAAACAACAAGAAAACAAATGAAAAAACCAACTCAGGGAGCTGATATGGCTTAGTGGTTAAGTGCCGGTTTCCCATATACAAGATCCTGGGTTCAATCCCTGGCCCTGGTACCTAAAAAAATTTTTTTTAATTTAAAAATAAAAACTTTAGTAAGTAAATCCAGGTGATACATAATGACTATCTATAAACCAGGAATATAAGGTTGGTTTAACATTAAATTATCAATCAATGTAATTCACACATGAATAGAGTAATGGATAAAAATCATATAATTACATCAATAGATGAAGTAAAAAATATTTGACAAAAATTCAATGCTGGAAGCAGATATGGCTCAAGCGATTGGGCTCATCTACTATATAGGAGGCCCAGGGTTCAATTCCTGGGGCTTCCCGGTGAAAGGTGAGCTGGCCAGAGTGGAAAGCTGGCCCGCGTGGAGTGCTGGCCTGCGCAGGAGTGCTGGCTCACGTGGAGAGCTGGCACAGCAAGATGACACAACAAAAAAAGAAACACAGAAGAAAGAAAATAAGAGACACAGCAGATCAGGTTGTTGAGGTGGCACAAGAGATTTAGCGCCTCCCTGTACTCCAGAAGATCCCAGGATTAGTTCGCGGTGCAACCTAAAGAAAAGACGGGCAGACACAGACACACAGAGAGCAGACAGCGAGTGCAAAACCACCACCACAACAAAAAACAAAACAAAACAAAAAAATGGGGGGAGGGATAAATCTTTTTTAAAAATTCAATGTCCATTCTTGATAAAAATGTAAGCAAATTTGGAATAGAAGGCAGTATCTGACAGCTAAAATTATTCTTAATAGTAAAATATTGCATGCTTTCCCACTGAATTCAGAAACAAGACAAAATGATCACTATCATTACTATCATTCAGCATTGTACTGGAGGTCCAAACCAATACAATAAGCTTGGCAAAAAGGAGGTATAAAGATTTAACAGAAGAAATAAAATGAGAATTATTTACAGACAATATTATTGCATACATAAATAATTGGAAAGAATAGAAAAACTATAAAATTAATAAATAATTATCACTGTATACAAGATCAATATACAAAATCACTTGTATTTCTACATACTAACAACAAACAATTAGATAATGAAAAACTTAAAATGCTGTTCTACCGTGGCATTTATTTAAAAAACCCTCAAATGTCTAAGAATAACAAAAAACACACAAGACCTCTACATCAAAATCTACAAGTCATTATTGAGAGAAATTTTTAAGGCTCTAAAGAAATGGATGGATATACCAAGTTTATAAGATTGGAAGATTTAGTATTATTAAGATATCAATTGATCTATAAATTGATCTACAGATGAAATTCTATCCTAATCAAAAGTCCCAGCAGGTTTCTTTTGTAGAAATTGCAAAATTTCTAAAATTTACAGAGATATGCATAAAATATAGAATAGTCAAAACAATTTTGGGGAAAAAAAATGGGAAGAATTACATTACCTGATTTGGAGACTTACTATAAAATTACAGCAATCAATTCATTGGCATAAGCCTAGATAAATAGATGAGTGAAACATATTAGAGCATCAATAAAAAGACCCACACAGAAAGATCCAAGATGGCAGAAAGATCCAAGAAGGCAGAGTAGGGAGCAGGCAGGAGAATGCACTCGTCGTCCAGAAATGGCAAGAAGATAGGCAGGTTTGCCCGATACAGGTAAAGCAGCATGGGTGGCCCATGACGGAGGCCTCACTGGTCACCAGGGAAGTGGCAGGGGTGCAGGGGTTAGAGAGTGGTAGAGGCAGCCCACCAAGGAGGACTTGCTTATCATCAGGGACATAGGAGGTGGGAAAAAGGACAGTTGGCCCATGAAGGAGGCCTCACTGGGCACCAGGGGAGTGGTGGTGACACAGTGAGTGGCCTATGAGGGAGGGCTCACCAGGTGCTGGGGAAATGGAATGAGTGGCCCATGAAGGAGGCCTTGCTGGATGCAAATGAAACAGTGTGGGTGGATTGTAAGGAGGTCTTACTGGATGTAGGTGGGTGCAGGTAGGTGCAGGGGGACACAAGATGGCAGTGCTTGAACTCCAGAGACCAGAGACCACGGTACAACATCAAGGAAGGAGCAGGATGAGGAGACTGAGAGAGCCACCATAGAAGAACTGGCTCTTTAGAACTGGTCTGTGTCCCCTTCATGGCTCCCTGGCCCAGTTTTGGTTAATTAAACATGGGCAATTCTAAACACTTAGAATGACCTGAATCAAGTATCAAAGAAGAGTCTTAATACAAAGTCAAACAAACAAAAAAAAACCCTAGGCAAGAGAGAAAAACCGACCTTCAGAGTAAACAAGATAACCAGAAGCCTAGACAACAGCAAAAAAAAATTACAAGCCATACTAAGAAACAGAAAGATATGGTCCAATCAAAGGAACAAATTAAAAAGCTAGAGGAGATGCAGAACTTGGGACAACTAATAAAAAATGTCCAAACAAATCTCCTAAATCAATTCAAGGAAATGAAGGAAGAGGTAAAGGATATTAGGAAGATACTAGTGTGAATATTCTGGCTGTCCTGATTTTGTGATAATCAGGGTAGGCTAAACATTCACTATATCAGAAACCATGCATGTGTCCCCAGACCTAGTTTTTCTTCCTAGGTCGGGTGGGTGTCCGTCTCCCATATGGAGGGACCTGGGTTCAATCCCTGGGACCTCCCGGTAAAAATTTAAAAAAATATATATATAGAAGGTGCTTGGGCCACCAAGCCCTGTGCGCGGGTGCACCACCAGGTCCCACCAGCAGGTGAGCCATCAGGCCCCGTCCGTGGGTGAGCTGCCAGGCCCCATCCATGGGTGAGCCACCAGGCCCTGTGCGTGGGTGCGCTGCCAGGCCCCATGTGAGGGTGGGCTGCCAGGCCCCGCAAGCAGGTGAGCCGTCAGGCCCCATCTGTGGGTGAGCCACCAGGCCCCATGTGCAGGTGTGCCACCAGGCCCCGCAAGCCATGCAGCAACATGATGACATAACAGGAGAGTGACACAAGGGAGGAGCCAAGATGAGACGCACGGAAAAAACAGGAACTAAGGTTGCGCAGGCGCTAGTAGGATGCCTCTCTCCCATATCAGAGGTTTTGAGGATCGAATCCCAGTGAAGACAGGAGGAGAAGGATGAGAAGAGAGGGCAGGAAACAGACATAGAGAGTTGCCCAGCGAATGGACACAGAAACAGCAAAAATGGGGGGGGGGCGGTGTAAAAATGGATAAAAGTAAATAAATCCTTTAAAAAATGTATAAGGGAGGAAGATTTGGACTATAGTTAGTAGTGATACTTTGACGATGCTCTTTCATGAATTGTTAACAAATGTTTCACAACAATGCAGAATGTTTGTGGGGGGGTAATGTGTGGGAGCCCTGTACGATATTAGGCATGTTTGTTTTGTAAGATCACGATGTTTACTGAACACTTATAGTTTATGTATGTTCATGTATGAATGATATACTGCAATAAATTGTTTTTAAAAAAGAAGATACTAGAGTTGAAAACATATATAGAAAAATAACAGAACTTATGATATTGAAAGTGACAATAGAAGAGATAGATTAAAAATATATTAGAATCATAAAACAGCAGATTTGAACAGGCAGAGGAAAGGATTAGTGAATTAAAAGACAGGACATCTAAAATCACACAGATAGAATAACAGATAGAGAAAAAATTGGAAAAAATTAAGGAGGATCTCAGGGAATTGAATGATAGTACAAATATATGCATTATAGGTATCCCAGAGGAAGAAAGAGAAGGGAAAGGGGGCAGAAGGAACGTTTGAGGAAATAATGGCCAAAAATTTCCCAACTCTTATGAGGGACATGTATGTACATGTCCAGGAAGCACAGAGTACTCCAAACAGAATAAATCCTAACAGAAATACTCTGAGATACATACTAATCAGATTGTCAAATGCCAAAGATAAAGAGAATCCAGAAGGTAGCTAGAGAAAAGTGATCCATCACATACAAGGGATGCTCAATAAGATTAAGTGCTGATTTCTCATCAGAAACCATGGAAGCAAAGAAGGCCATGTTATGACATATTTAAGGTATTTAAAGAGAAAATCTGCAAGACAAGAATTCTGTATCCAGTGAAATTGTCCTTCAAAAATGAACGTGAGTTTAAAATATTCACAGATAAACAGAAACTGAGAGAATTCGTCAACGAGTCCTGCCCTACAAAAAAATGCTAAAGGGAGTTTTGCAGGCTTAAAGGAAAAAGACAAGAGAGAGAGATTTGGAGGCCGTGTAGAAATAAAGCTTATTAGTAAGGGTAATTAGAAGTGTAAAGGAGAAACAAAAATAAAATATGACATAAAAGCCTAAGGGAAAAAATGGTTGAAATAAGTACTGCTTTTACAGTAATAATTGTGAATGTTAATAGATTAATCTCCCCCAAGAGATACAAATTGGCAGAATGGATTAAAAAAACATGATCCATCTATATGCTGGCTATAAGAGACTCATCTTAGACCCAAGGACACAAATAGGTTGAAAGTGAAAGGGCTGGAAAATGATGTTCCATGCAAATAGTAACCAAAAAAAGAGCTAGAGTAACTACACTAATATAAAAAATATAAAAAAATAGACTTTGAATGCAAAACTGTTGTAAGAGACAAAGAAGGTTATTCTATATTATTAAAGGTGGCAATTTACAAAGAAGAAAGAACAATCATAAATATTTATGCAACCTAAACAGGGTGCCCCAAAATACATGAGGCAAATACTAGCACAACTGAGGGGAGAAATAGATGCTTCTACAATAATAGTGGAGGACATTAATACACCACCCTCAGCAATAGATAGAACTTCTAGACAGAGGATCAATAAAGAAACAGAGATTTTAAATAATACACTAAAAGAACTAGACCTAATGGACATATACAGAACATGCATCCCCAAACAGCAGGATATACATTCTTCTTGAGCCCTCATGGATCATTCACCAGGATAGGCCACATGTTAGGTCATCAAATAAGTATCAATGAAATTAGTATGACTGAAATTATACAAAGCACTTTCTCTGATCACAGCAGAATGAAATTGGAAATCAATAATGGGTGGAAAGTTGGAAAATTCACAAATACATGGAAGTTAAACAACACATTCTTAAACAATCAATGGTAAAAGAAGAAATTGCAAGAGAAATCAGTAAATATCTCATGGTGAGTGAAAATGAGAAAACAACATATCAAAACTTATGAGGTGTAGCAAAAGCAGTGCTGAGAGGGAAATTTATAGCTCTAAATGCCTACATTTAAAAAAGAAGAAAGGGCTAAAATCAAAGACCTAACTACACAACTGGAGGAACTAGAAAAAGACCAACAAATTAATCCCAAAGCAAGCAGAAGGAAAGAAAAAACAAAGATTAGAGCAGAAATAAATGAAATTGAGAATAAAAAACAATAGAGAGAATTAACAAGACCAAAACTTGGTTCTTTGAGAAGATTAACAAAATCGACAAACCCTTAACTAGACTAAAAAGAAAAAAGGAGAGAAATGTAAATAAATAAAATCAGAAATGAGAGAGGGTACATCACCACTGACCCCACAGAAATAAAAAGGAATCATAAGAGGATACTATGAAGAACTGTATGCTCAACAAATTAGACAACTTAGAAGAAACGGACAAATTCCTAAAAACACATCAACAATCCACACTGACTCTAGAAGAAATAGAAGACCTCAACACACTAATCACAAGTAGAGATTGAATCAGTCATCAAAAACCTCCCAACAAAGAAAAGTCCAGGACCAGATGGCTTCACAAGTGAATTCTACCAATTGTTCAGAAAAGAAACAATAAGGGTTATGCCCAAATTCTTCCATAAAATGACGAAGAGGGAATATTATCTAACTCATTCTATGAGGCCAACATTGCCCTAATACCAACTCCAGATAAAGATACTCTAAGCTTTCATGTCAGGTTTGCTGAAGAAGAGCACTGGTCTTGTGAGATTGGCTATAAGTGATAGTCCACACAAGAGGCTAAGAATATTGTACACAAAGATCCTTGATGTTCTTGAGCAAATCCCTAAAAATGCAGCATATAGAAAATATACATTTATTGAGCAGTTTTATTGAGAAAAATGATACAGTAGAAACCATGGGAGTCTTTAGTGGAAGAACCTCCCACCAATCAATGGAAAGGGCTAATATAATCATCATTAAATGACTTTAATGTGTTGATGGGAAAATGATATAATTAAATATTCTGGTATATAGTTTAAAATGTTTCTATATTATTGACATTTTAAAATCAAGAAAATTGATATAAAATATATTTAGAGGACTTATTGATGATTACTTCACAATTAAAATAATAGGGACTTGTGAATCAATTTTTGATTTGTAAAGCATTCACTTGAAGTAAATTATCTCAAATATGATATTTATTTAAACAGAGAGATGTTGGGAAGATTTAAAAGTTAACTGGAAAAATTCCTACAGGTCTTCAAAGCAGCAACAATAATCCAAAGGTGAAGTACCTTTGGGTGGTATTTTATCTTCAATACATTATTTTAAAAAATTATTATCTTGGGAAAAAAGAGAAAAGGTACTTATTTACTATTACTGTCTAACAAAATTTATAAGTCATTGCTTGAAGTGAAGTGATGAGTGAAGATGTTTAAATGTGATGAAATAGTGAAAGTAGCTGGTGATAAAATTTTAAATTGTGATTAAACTCCTTGACTCTGATCTTATGTATGTAAAGTAAAGTTTAAATATATGATTATATACCAATTACAAAAAAAAAGATACTCCAAGAAAATAAAATTATACACCAATCTCTCTAATGAACTTAGATGCAAAAATCCTCAACAAAATACTTGCAAATTGAATCCAATAACACATTAAATAAATTATACACTATGATCAAGTGGGCTTTTCCCAGGTATGCAAGTATGGTTCAACACATGAAAATCATTTAATGTAATGCACCACACTAGCAAATAAAAAAAAAAAAATCACATGATCATCTCTATGGATGAAGAAAAGGCATTCGACAAAATCCAGAATCCTTCCTTGATAAAAAAAAAAAACCTTCAAAAGATAAGAATAGAAGAAAACTTCCTCAACATGATAAAGTGCATATATGAAAACCCACAGCTAACATCATACTCAATGATGAAAGGCTGAAAGCTTTCCCTCTAAGATTTGGAGCACAACAAGGATGCCCACTGTCGCTATTGTTATTCAACATTGTACTAGAAGTTCTAATCAGTGAAGTTAGGCAAGAAGAAGAAATAAAAGGCATCCAAATTGGAAAGGGACAATTAAAACTTCACTATTTGCAGATGACATGATACTATAAATAGAAAGTCTAAAAAAAATCTACAGCAAAGCTACTAGAGCTAATAAATGAGTTCAACAAAGTGGTGAGATATAAGATTAACACACAAATATCAGTAATGTTTCTATACACTAGTAATGAGCAATCTGAGGAGGAAACCAAGAAAAAAATCCATTTACAATAGCAACAAAAAGAATCATATCTAGGAATAAATTTTACTAAGGATGTAAAGAACTTGTACTCAGAAAACTACACATGGCTAAAAGAAATCAAAAAGTTTGAAATAAATGAAAGGACATTCCATGTTCATGGATTGAAATATTAAATATTGTTAAGATGTCAATTATACCCTTCTGCATACCATGAGAAAACTAATTTAAGGTAAATCATATATCTAAATGCAAAAGAGAAAATATAAATCTTCTAGAAAAAAAACTTAGAATATCTTCACATTCATTTCTTAGACAAGGCACAAAAAGCACTCATCATAGGGAAAAAATGGATCAACGGTACCTCAAAATTAAAACTTCTGCCTTTTGATCTTCATTATGAAAACAAAAAGGCAAGTCACAGTCTGGGTGAAAGTATTTTCAATAAATATATCTTACAGAGAACTTGTACCCAGAATATATAAATAACTCAATATCAACAATAAAAGACAAAAAACTTCCCCCCCCAAAAAAAGATAAACAACCCATTTTTCAAAATGGGCAGAAGACTAAGAAGAGACACTTAGCAAAAGATATATAAATAGCAAATAAAAAATTTCTCAACATCGTTAGTTATTAGGGAAATGCAAATTAAAACCACAAGATATGGCTTCACACCCACTAGAATGACTAAATTAAAAGACAGACAAGACCAAGTATAGAGGATATGGAGAAACAAGAACTCTCAAAATTGTTGATGGAAGTGTAAAATAGCATAAACACTTCGGGAAACAGTTTGGTAGTTTCTGCTAAAGCTAAACTTATACATACCTTATAACCTTGCAATTCCACTCCTGGGATTCAATCCCAACAGAAATTAGTGCAAACGCCCACCAAAAGACATGTACAAGAAACTTCATAACAGCTTTATTCATAATAGCCCCAAACTGGGCACAATCCAAACTTCCATTAACAGGTGAATGGATAAGCAAATTGAGATGTGTACTTCCAATGGAATATTGCACAGCAAAGAAAAAGAAAAAACTATAGCAATAACATGGATGAATCTCACAGACATAAAGTTGTGTGAAAAAAGTAATGGAAGAACCTGTAACATTAATATAAAGGCAGTGGTCACCAGAGGTTCTGAGGGGAGGGAGAGGGAAGAAAAGGTGTAACATAGGTCATTTTTTGGGACATTGGAATTATTCTGCATGCTATTGCAATGGCAGATGCAGGCCATTATACAGTTTGTCAAAATCTATAGAATTGTGCCATGGAAAGTGTAAACCATAATGTAAACTACAGACCATGGTTAGTAGTAATGCTTCAATATGTGCTCATCAATTGTAACAAATGTACCACACTAATGAAAGATATTGTTAATGAGGAAAAGTGTGGGAGGGGGAGGGGAGGGGGTATATGGGAATCCTCTATATTTTGATGTAACATTTATGTAATCTAAAGCTTCTTTAAAATTTAAAGAAAAAAAAGCAATTTCCTCCACATAATGTTGTATTTGAGGCAGTGATTCAAAAAAAAAAGAAAAAGAAAAGAGAGAAAGCACACTGTAAAATTCCATTTATATAAAATTCAAAAAAATCTAATATATGGTAAGAAATTTTGGAATAGTGGTTTCTTTAGGAGAGAGGTATTGACAGAGACACATGAAAAGCCTTCTGGGCCTTAATCAGGGTGGTGAGTACAAGGTATAAATGTACATAAAAATTGAGTGGTACACTTTAGATAGGGTGATCAACTTGTCCTGGATTACCTGGAACTGTCCTAGTTTTAAAATTAAAAGTCTTGGGTCCCAGAAATCATCCCCCACTTCCAGGAAAACTGGTATCATAATTTTAGAATTTTTTACTTCACCATATGTATGTTATTCCTCAATTTTTACAAATCTCAAAAAGTAAAAAAAAAAAAAAAAAATCAATGGACAAACAAGAAAAATGTCTTCGTGGGCTCTCCATTACCCTGAGGACCAAGTCTAAACTCCGTCTTAAGGCACATAATGCCTTTTGCACTCTGGCCTCTGGTGCCTCTTTGGTTTCACGTCCTGCCTAACTTTTTATGCCCTCTCCTCCAGTTCTCTGAATGGGCTATGCCCTCTCTTGGATGAGCTATTCCTTCTTCCCAGAAACCCTTTCCACTAGCTTTTCCCAGCTAACTACGATTTGTCCTTCAAAACTCAGCTTGGATGCTATCAACTATAGGAAGCTTTCCCTGACATATATAATTTGGGACCTTGGGCAAGTACTTAGTGCCAATGAGACTAAGTTTTTCATCTACAAAAAAGGAAGAACAATAGTACTGCTCATAGTGATGCTGTAAAGATTAAAGGAGTCAGTATGCATAAAGAGCTTAGAATAGCGGCTGTCATATAGTCAGCACTCAATGTATGTAGCTGTTCTTATGTGGAATATATAAAACAGAGTAGACAACACTGAGGACATCTCTCAATTCAGCATTGCCCCCTGGCTCCACACTTCCTTCCCTAGTCCCAAGCTCACAAGGATGTTACCACCTGGTTGCAATGTGAGTGCTTCAGACTCAACAACAATCAATCCCAGATCCCCTTCTTGACTTTCTGGCTAATTATTTGTTATCTGGACAATAGATATTCAATTATTCAGCAAAATTTGAAATTTTTCATTCCTAATGTTTCTGACAGTTGTTCTTTTTTTTTTTTTTTTTGGTCTATTTTTGCTACCACTTCCAGAAATGGATTTTTATCATCATTTGGGCCTCTTCCATAACCTCTTAACTTGCTCCCCTCTTATTCAGATTGGTTCTTCCTTTTTAAAACATGCCATACTGTTTTGTACAAAAACATTCCGTGGCACCTAATTGTCTTTGAAAAACAGTCAAAATTCCGTAGTCTGGCAGCCAATGTCCATCACAATCTAACCCAAAATCCACCCTTTCAAATCAATTTCTTTATCTTCTACAAATAATTTGTCTAGTCAACTTGTCTACCCAATGTACAGCACTAACTAGTAAACTGGTCTGGAACTTGAGCTAAGGTCCAAGGCTTGTAAGGGGCCTCTTCCACCTCTAAGCCCAAATTTAAAGCTTAGCGCAAGCCACTAACTTAATGTGAATGAGGGAGAACACCCAAATACTCATAACCAAAGGAAAATGAGAGCAAGCAGGTGGCTTCTCCCAAGCAAAAGTAGTCTCTCGCCTTGCCATCCATCCACATGGAAAGAAAAGGGAGAAGAGAGAGCCACACCCAGGTGCATAAACTTTAAAAACTCCCAGTCCCCACCTACCAGTGAAGCATGGTCCTGTCATTGTCCTGGAATCTGATCAATCTGATTAGTAATTCCTCCTGGAGTACTGGGGCAGGGAGAGGAGGGTGGAATGGAGGTTGAAAGTTCTAGGGTTTCCTGTTACCTGAAGCGTGGACTTTACAATGCTTCCCACCTCTTCAACTTATCTCATATCATTAATCCAGCCTTGAATATCTCCCTCGTTTTTGCCTGTTGTAATTCTACTTTTCCTTCAAGAATCATAACAATATTCTGCTTCCTGATCACTCTACTTCAAATTCATCTCTTCTCTTAAATGTTAACAGCACTGACCGTCTGTCCTTCTTATACAATACTTAGCATCTTCTGCTTTGCATTATTAGTTATGTTTTCTTCACTTCTTAAGCAATAGACCATGTCCCCATTCAAGTTCTAGACTGTTAATTAAGATTCACTGGTCCTATTTTTTTACTGTAATACCAACTAGGCTTAATAAATATGTGTAGATGAGTTAAAGGTTTTATGCAGTAAACTTGGGCTATAGATTTCAGTGTGAAAGAGAGCTAAAGATACAAGTCACATTCAAGGATGTTCATCACAGTCATATGTATAATGGCAAAAAATAAATGGAAACAACCAAGTGTCCATTAATAAAGTAATGAATAAGTAAAATCTTGTATAAACAAAAATCATATATATATATATGTTTGTGAAACACTGCATGTTTGAAAAATAATTATCTAGATTCATGTGTATCAACATGGATAAATCTAAAAACATAATGCTAAATGAAAAGAGCAAGTTTTAGCACTATACTATCATTTACCATGCATGTAAAATTTTAAAGCACAGATAATACCATATATTCTGTTCAGGAATACATATACAAGTATATACAAAGCTGTACAAATATGAGTCCAAACCAAGTTAAAAGTAGCCATTGGAGAAAGGGGATTCACCAGAGTCTTCAAAGTTTTTCTGTTTTTTTTGTTTGTTTGTTTGTTTGTTTAATTTATTTTATTAGATGAAATAAACTCAGCAACATGGGTGGTAGGAACATAAAAGTTTGTTATATTGTTCTTTGTCTTTTTCTATATTTCAAAAACTTTTTAAAATTAAGAGAAACAAACAAACAATAATGCCATTTGGCCCAGGCTTGTGCCTTCCGACTGGCAAATTCTTCTTCTTATTGTATTAATATAAATGTCAAGATGCTAGGAGGGGGCCTGAAGCTGTACTGAGGTTAGGACATGGCATGGGAATTGTTATTTATAAAAGTTCACTAGGTCCTTAAAATCTCCTGGTTTTCTTAGTGTTTTTCCTCTTTTCCCTGTAAGTGAGAGGAGCAAAAAAAAGGGGGGAGGGGGAACATTTCCTGTTGCCTGGTTACAGTTAAATGAGATTGCTTTATGTTGTTTTTCAATCTCCTATAAAGAGGTGTCTCATTCTTCGTACTTCTTTTGGATTGATGCTGGTTCCAGCAAAGGTCTGAATGAGTCTTGTAAACTGTCTATAACAATAACAATCGCTAATCAATTCCAAGAGCTGACTATGTGCTAGGGACTATGCTGAGTTCTTTATATACAACATTGTATTCATGTGGACACTTTCAGCCGAAACATCATAAAGCCTTGTTCAAAATAGTTAAAACAATAAGGAAATGCATCAGATCCCATGACTTGGAGTCCAGGGATCAGGCAGCCTTCAGGACTGGATAATGCAGAGACTCAACTATATCTTCCAAATCCCAAGGTTCTCTCTGTCCTTCTATCCTGCTGTTTGCAGGTTTCATTAGAAGAATGCCATAAGTGTCAGGGCTGCACGCTGTGTCCATGATCCTGTCTAATAAGAGCAACAAAAACTGACTCTAGCCTGCCCATTCTTAAACAAGTCACCGGAGATGGAATTACCACAAACAATTTAGAGCCTTAAACAGCTGGGGTGAAAGGGATGGCCGTAACAGGACACACAGCCACCACAAATGTGCTCTCATTAATCCCCACAACTCTCCCGTGGAGTAAATGCTGTTATGAGCCACATTTCATAGATGGGAAAAGGAGACAAAGAAGGTGTATTAGTCAACCAAAAGGGTGTTGATGGAAATTACCAGAAATCTGTTGGCCTTTATAAAAAGGTATTTATTTGGGGTAGAAGCTTACAGTTACGAGGCCAGAAAGCATAAGTTACTTTCCTCACCAAAGTCTACGGCCACGCGTTGGAGCAAGATGGCTGCCGACATCAGCCAAGAGTTCAGGCTTCCTGGGTTCCTCTCTTCCTGGGGCTTGTTTCTCTCCAGGCTCAGGCTTGCCTCTCTCCACAAGGCCAGCTGTAGACTATCAGGCAAATGGCTTATCTCTTTTCCTGGGGCCTTCTCTCCTACCTCACGACCAAGCTCCTCTGTGTGGTGACTTCCCCGGGCTCCAGCATTAAAACTCCAACTCTCTTCTGTTGCCATGTCTGCACGCCCTACTGACATGACCCAATCAAAGCTCTAATCATAATTTATTAGGTAAATGTGAAACTTCAGACAGACCAGTTTACAAACATAATCCAATGTATATTTTTGGAATTTATAACTATATCAAACTGCTACAGAAAGGTTGAGGGATCTTACCAAGATCATGTGGCTGGTAAACATCAGGCTTTCCACAAGCTATATTATGCTGCCGTCTTGGTACCTTATGCTATGTGCTTAACTTTCACTCCCTGGTGTCCTGGGTTGAGAACTGGGCTCTGCACCACTTGGTCCTCCTGCCCCTTGGCCCCCTGTGTCCACACCAATTACCCCCCAGGTCTCTGCAGCTTCTTCCCTCAGCTCCTGAATCCCCTTTTCCTTTCAAAACCCCGACACCATCTTCTCTGCCTCTGGGGGGCCCCTCTCTCTGCAGCTTCTCTGTGATACATACATTCACCAGCTCCCTGATTACCTGCTGTCTTGGCAAAGTAAGCACACGGAGCCTTCCTTTTCCTAAAGTGGTTTCACTAACATTACTAATCTCTTTTGAAACAAAATATAGGAGGAAACAGAGATTAAGAACAACAACAACAAACTTGGTAAATTTGCAAAAATTCTAGAATCTCACAATTCTCTTAGTCATTGAGCTGATGATTCTCTGTTGACTTTTTTTTGGAAGGAGGGGGGAATTTGAAGCCCGGGTGCCTTGTCTCTCTTCTACCCTCCTTTTATTTCCTGCCATGAAGTTGTTTAAGTCCTCCTCTGCTGAGGCTGGAAAGCCTGTCCCAGGGGAATGGCAAGAGGCATAAAGCTCACATCTCCCAGTCTCAGGTGTATGTCAACGTCACCTTAAGGGACGTTCTCAAATAACTCACCAAGTGTCTTTCTTGTCTCCGTCCTCCTTGAAAGCACCCCCCCACCCGCACTATGGCAGTCCAGTTTTCCTGGATATCACTGATTCCCAAGAGGAGCTGTGCACCAGATTCTGCGCCCCAGCCAGGCACAAGGAATCAAAGTGCACCAGCATCAGCCAGTGTTCTTCACAAGCCACGTGGGCCAGTGAGTGTGATGTACATATGAATTAATCTGCAGGTCTTGTTTAAATGCAGATTCTGGTTTGGTAGGTCTGGGGTAGGGCTCCAGAGCCTTCATTTCTAATAAGCTCCCAGGTGACAGCAGTGCTGCTGGTGCACAGGCCACACTGAATAGCAAGGTCAGAGATGATGCTAACGTTGGCTGAGATCCAGGAGACAGCCACTCCAGTGTGGACATGGGGTGTTGGGCACTTAGGGTCAAGACATCGGCTTGTCCTCCTGGAAGGCCGATATTCTGGCCCTACTTGATGCTTGGCTGTCACTGGCTGCCAGAGATGAAGAATTTGCATCCCCACAAAGTCCAGTCCCAAAGGGTGGAAGCTACAGCAAGACAGATTTCAGCTCAATATGAAGGCGAGCTGTAAGAGAGAGGGTGAGCTTCCCATCCCTGGGTGCAGCCAAGCAGAGCCTCAAAGATGCTTGCTGAGTATGCATTGCCGGGTATGCGGGAAGTGATGACGTTGCCAGGAGGGGGAATTGAACTAGGAGTTTTTAAGTTCCCCTTCAGCCCTGAAATTCCAAAAACCATAATTCAAGGACAAGGGCTCCTCATCAGAAAACAGTGATGAGTCAGAGAGAAGTTTCTTGCCTTCTTGCCAACCTCCCATTCAGCCAAATTTTTCAAAGTGATTTGTGTGTGAGACCCAGCTTGTCATTCTAGTCTTATTTGTTTTGCCTTTGTATTACTCTCCCCACATAATGCCCTGCCTCCTTCTTCTCTCAAGGGTCACAATGGGTTAACATCATCAGTACAGCATCAGAACAGAGTGCAGTTTTAATGTGAAAGGAAAAATATTGACAGGTTTATTCAAGAGACATAATTAACTCCATGCTCTGGTGATCTGCCAACACATCTTTCTCTCCCTCCAACCTTCTTGCTCTTCCGTTAAGTCTTAAAAATCCTGCTTCAGCCTTTAAAGGCGAAAAAATATGGTTGGCTCTGAGAAAATATCCTAATCTTATGCAATTTAAATTTGGTATCTTCTTTAAAAGATAACCCAATCCAATGCTGTGAGTAACGAGTCACTTTGTACCGACGCCAGCCTGCATGTCATCCGTCCTCTTCTCTGACAGTCCAGCTTTCTCAAATGCTTGCAGTCTCAGCAAAGGTCAAATACTAAAAGTCAGAGAGCTCAGAAACACAAATGAACACTATCCAAGGCACAGCAACTGAGGAAGGAGGAGGCTCTGAACCCAAACAGTTCAAGTAAAAGCATGAAAGAAACAGCATTTCTTGTCATCGGGAGCAAGCTTGAAAGCCTGTCTGTCCCTTTTGGATGCTTTGTGGCATTTTTGATAAACCAGTGACAGAAGAGCTTGGTTAGGAGGGACATCTTTCATCTCTGATCCTCTCCCTGACAACTAAAATGGGGTGAGTGCATTTGCATAACAGAAGAAAGGGACAGATTGCCACTCCAGAAGGACCCGCAGGACACCTGTCAGAAATAATTAAAAAACATAACAAAACAGGATAATCTCACAAAATGCTTGGTATACCAGTCTTGAGAGAGTTGATGGAAAGGCTACAATGGAAAGAAATGAAATGTGGACCATGTCCCAACACAAATCCTCATCTTGTGAAAGACCTGGAGAGCTTCAGGATCCCAAAGCCCTCTCCCCCATCCTCTGCCCTCCACTTCAGAATACCTCCGGGCTGCCAGCTGCTCTTATGTAGCACAGAGGATGGCCAATTACTGGCCCCAGGAGTATCTTTCTGTCTCCCCTCCCCACCCAAGCCAGAGCTCTTGCCTCCAACACACCCCTAAGTCTCGCCTCTACCCCACAGCCCACCTCCACCCCTATCCTCACAAGTGAAGGCTTTCCTCCCTCTGGCAGGACTCAGGGAAATGTGTTCCTGTTCTACTCCTGTCACACTCAGACCAGGTAAAAACCGCTATTTTCAGTAGGTAGAACCGAAACAGTGCCACTAGAACAGGACTTCAATTCCAGCCCACTGTGAGTTAAATAGCCTTTCATGGCTGCCTTCACATTACATTGGTTCTTGAAAATGCAATCTAGGTAACAAACCACTTTTTGGAATGTGGCTCCAAGGGTCAGTTTTTACCACATAAAGGTAAAGTTGTGTGTCTCCAAAAAAACTACAATGAAAAGGAACAGAGCAAGGAGATGGTGGTGCAGCAATGAATGGTTTGGGCACAGCCAAGGGGAAACACACACCTTACCATTTTGTTGTATCTTATTGGCTGTGATCCATGGCTTAGCTGCTGAGCAGGAGGGCAATGGGTTTTGGGTTAAACAGTTTGCTGTGGTCCAAAGATGTCTTGGGCTACAGAGACAAAGAATTAGAAAGAAATTGACAGGAATGGGGGAAGGAGTGTAGAAGGAGATAGGAATACCCCCAAGGGGATGGCAAAACTGATCTTCATCCTGCTCCCTTCAAAGGTTCCAGGCAGGCAGTCGAGGAGGAGAAGCCTTAAGCTCAGGAGCTGGGAGCTGCCCAGAGCTGTCTGCCTGTGACTCAGGGTGGAATTTTCCTCCCAGGCAATGAAAATAGGTTAAGGCTTTTGTTGTCATGGTCTCTCATATTGATCTTCTATAGTTACATCTCTCTCTCTCATAACACACAAACACACACATCCACACGTGCACACGAACACACACATTTTTAACCTTATCTTGACTTTACAATCTAATTGTTGTCTTAAGGTTGAAGTCAGATTTAAGGAGTGTGGAATCAGTAATGATTGTGAGGGAATGGGAGGGAGATTTTTACTATCTGAGCCTTAAAATGTGGATACACTGAGGCCAATACAAACATACACACATGCACACACACACACGTGTATAATCATTTAGCTCAAGTTAAACTAAGCCTGAAAGAAATAAAGCTACCCAGATAAGTCTCCTGATTAAAGGAAAGGTCTGTTAACCATAACCATAATGCTGTTTCTCTATAGCAGTTCTCCAACTTCAGGGAGCCAAAGACTCATGTGGGGAGCATGATACAAATATGATTCCCCAGTCCCCCTCCTCAGAGATTCTGACTCGATGGGTCTAAAATCTTTTTCACTAATGTCTTTGCACCAACTTCTGACAGTATTCAGCATTACCTTCCCTATAAAGCAGGCATCTATCTTTGGTTGAAGAGTGCATATGCAAGGCCTCTCTAAGTCACAAGATAAGTGGGAAAAGTAATTTAGAAACACACAACTCCAGCATGCACCCATTTTCATCAGAAATGCTCTGATGCCACCCAGCCTTCCTGGTTTAAACTCTCAGGTCAGTATGAAGTGCTATTTCAAGTTGGAGGTCATGGTGCCAGGCTTAAGGACTACCGCGTGGGGCTTAATGGTGTGCTGCTGCAGATAATGGAGGGGAATAAATCTCTGGCTGTCTGTATCAGTGGCCTCTACAGAGCATCTACAAGGCAGGTCCAGTCATTGGTTGTCGAGGCTTGGATGGGCCAACCTCAGGGTTTCTGCCCATGAGCCAATGGCTCGTTCCTTTCAAAGAAAGCTGCATGTCAGGCTCTGAAGAACAAGTATTTTGGAAAGGTAATGGTCCTTTATCACTCTTAGGGTTTTGAATCAACTTCTCCATTCTTGAAAGAATGAGCCAGCAGAAGGATTATTGATTCAAGTATAATCATTGGTCTCTCAAATGTCTTCTAAAGCAGTCAGCACTGTCCAATTGAAATATAAAATATAATGTGAGTTAATGTTGCTGTTAGCTATATTAAAAAGGGAAAAAAGAAAGATGTGAAATCAATTTTATTCATATATTTTATTTGACACAATATATTCAAAATATTATCATTTCAACATGTAATCAATACTTTTTAAGTGAACAATGAGATATTTTATGTTCATCTAGAACATAGGCTTAGCTTAGAAAAAGTGATATGGTGTTTACTTAAGATCCAGTGAGGAGGAGGAATGGCAGAAGAGAAGCTGGGAATGTTGATATACACCCCACATCCAGTCTATGGGGAAATCCTATTGGCTCAACCTTCACAATAGAACCCTGTCACTTCTCACCATTTCTCATCCCTGCACTGCTGCCACCCTGGTGCAAGCCACCATCATGTGCTGCCTGAGTCACTCTTACTGGTCCACCTGCTTGGATCCCTGCCCCCATATTAGTCAGGGTTCTCAAGGGAAACAGAACCGACAGGAGATATCTCTAAATAGTATGAGATTTTATAAGATTGTCTCATGCAACTGTGCACAGGCTCTGACTCTCCCCACCTCTTCTCCTTACTCTCCCATTTGGTCCCTCTGCTCCAGCCCAATTGGCCTCTTTGTTGTTCATCAAATATGCCTGGTACCTTCCCTTCTTGGGAACAGACTGCCTGTTCCCTCTGCCTGGAACGCTCTTCCCTCAGATACAAGACATCTTCAAGGCTAATTCTTTCACCTCTTTCAAGTTTTTGCTCAAATAACACCTTCTCTTTGAGGTTTGCTCTATTTTAAGAATGCAAATTTTCAGCATCATGCTCTGCAGACCCCCTCCACATTGGAAGTTCTCTTTACCTGGTTCCCTATATAATTTAGTCATGTTATGCTTATTATTTATTCTCTCTCCCTCTTCTCTAAAATGTAAGCTCCATAAAGGCAAGAATCTGTTTTGTTCACTGCTCTACTTCCAATGCCTAGAATAGTGCGTGGCACGTAATAGGTGCCTGTATTAGTTAGCCAAAGGGGTGCTGATACAAAATACCAGAAACTGGTTGGTTTTTATAAAGGGTATTTATTTTGGGTAGAAGCTTACAGTTACCAGGCCATAAAGCATAAGTTACTTCCCTCGCCAAAGTCTGTTGCCATGTGTTGGAGCAAGATGGCTGCCTACGTCTGCCAGAGTTCAGGCTTCCTGGCTTCCTCTCTTCCCGGGGCTTATTTCTTTCTGGGCTCGGCTGCTCTGCTCCACTGTGTGCTTACTTCCTGGGCTCCAGCTCAAAACTCCCTTGCGTCCTCCTTCTCCATGTCTTTACTTCCCCAGGCTCTGTATTAATACTCTCTCTTCTCTGCTGTGTAGTTTTCTCTGTGAGTCCCTGCCCACCAAGGGGGTGGGGACTCAATGTCCTACTGATGTGGCCCAATCAAAGCCCTAATCATAATTTAATCACACCTAGGTACAGACAAGTTTACAAACATAATCCAATATCTACTTCTGGAATTCATAAACAATGTCAAACTGCCACAGTGCCCAATAAATATTTGTTGAATAAATGCATGAATGAGTGAATGTGGGGGCACCCTGCACTGTCTTCCTTGTAACTCAGCCTTCTATCAGTGAAGAGGCCTCTGATCCACCCTCCCCAGGCTTCCTCCTCATCTTCCCACCACATTGCAAAGGTTTGAAAAAGAACAGCCAGTGTCAGGGTTAATTAATCCTCTTCGCTGACCAACCTCTTCCCATGGAACAGTGATTCTTTTTTTTTTTTTTTTCTTTTAGGAGGTACCAGGGAATGAATCCCAGACCTCATACATGCAAAGCAGGTGCTCAACCACTGAGCTACACCCTCTCCCCTGATGATTCTTAACTGTTTTTGTTTTTGTTGTTTTTATTTTTGTTTCTGTTTGTTTTGGTTTTTTTTTTTTTTAATCACAGACTCTTCTGCAGCATTGATAAGGCTAAAAACGTTCTCCCCCAAAATATACATGCAGACACGATTTGGAGGGATATCAGGTTAAGAATTCTTGTTCCAGAGATTCACCCACAGATAGTTTTCCTGTCTGTCTTTGAAATCAAGTCTTCTATTTGTTCAAAAATAGAAACCACTTTCCAGAAAGAAATTGTAGACAGCTGCAGCTAAAAGCTAACTTAAATGGTGATCTAGCTGCTCTTTCATCCCCTAGACAGCATTGCACTGTCTACCATTCCTAGGAAAACTCCACTTCATGGGAGAGGTGGTCCAAAGTCTCACATTCAGGAAGTTCTTCCTAATACCTCATCTAAATAGCTCCTGTTTTGAAATTAAGCCTGTTCTCTTTAATCACATTTCCTAGGAAAACAAAATCTAAGTGCTCCTCTTAAAATTTTACAAGGATATCCCTGTTCCCTTCCCCGATTCTTTTCGGGCAAAATAAACAGACCCTTTAGCCTACTATCTAAATGAGTATTCACTGAAAATGCCTTAGCTCAGGAGGGCTACAGCTCTGGCCTGAGCCAGTCCAGGGACTTGTCTAAAGGGACCCAGAGGAGCAAGAGCTAAAAGAAAAAGAGTGGCCCTTGGCTGCCTTAGGCACTGCCCCCCCCCTCACCCAGAGGGTTGTGCTCAACTCCTTTTCCTAGAAATGTGGCAAATGATGACAAAGCAGGGTTCTTTACACTCTTCCCTAGAGTGGCTGCCAGATGCACAGTGCTGTCTCACAGATGCTAGCTGTCATTAGAGCTCACTCTTAGTTTGGGGACAGTATGTTTTTATCTCAGTTAATCAGGTGGTAATCTTCAAACAGGCCTTTGGTTGATGTTATTCATTGATTATAGGCTGAAAGCTTTAAAAATGCTTTACATAGTAAATCCACAGAACTCCTTTTCTGAAACACGATTAAGTCAGAGAAGAGTAAAACTCTTTGGGCCAGATTTGAAAACTCCCCAGAATTCTTGAAATCAAATAAAAGCAAAAGAGTCTGTGTCTTCCCAGTGCAAATTCTATTTACTAGGCAACAGAAAATAGCTAGGAAAAAAAAACATGGATTATATATCAGAGACTGAACAGAGAGTCTGGGCAGAAATTGTTTCATCGATAATTTTTGTTGGGATTGCAGTTTACTTACAAGGGAATTGCCAAGAGACTTTGAGAAACTGTGAAACTTCCTAAAAGAACCAGAATTACACAATCAATGAAACTGAGGAAAAACACATTAAACTCCCAAAGAATCAGAGTGAATGGAAAGTGGAATCAACCTATTGATTATTCATTGCTTTCTTTTGGCACCTGAGGTTAACTAGAGGTCCACAGAAGCATCGAGTTTTGAAAAACTTTAGACGTTAGCTAGCCCCTCAATCCCCTCTGCCCTGCCCATTGAGGTATGACTCTTCCATAACCACCACAGGTAAAGGCTGCTTGAGCCTCATTCTTTCCCTCAATTAACAACACATCTAGTGATGGAAAATTCACTGGCTCCCCAAAGCCCAATTCCATGAAAATGAATTCCACTAATGTTATATAGTTCATACTTTCATGGACTCAAAACTGTTGAGAAAGAATTTTAATAATCGTAAAGAAGCAAAATAATCCTTATAAGGAGGTTTAATAACTCAACCAAGCAAAGAAAGTTTTAATATTTCATCCTCTCTCATTATCTAAGTTTAATTTCCAAGGCAAGACGGTTTTGAGTAATTATAATTGGCCACACATCTGGATAATCGCATCTTTTTGTTTGTTTGTTTGCTTGCTTTTGTATTGCCCAGACTAATTGCTTTACTGTTATTCTAAAATATGATGGCATGAAGGAAAACCTGTGAGACTTGGAAAAATAAAATAATTTAGCAATTGATAAATATTTTTAAAGAATTCAGCATCCTATTGAACGCATTACCACAGCCCATGTCATCATAGGACTCCTCAGATTCTTCTTTCTTTTCTTCCACCTTCTCCTCCATCAGGGCAGCAGTGGTAGAGGGGACAGGACCCCCCACTGGTGCAGCGCCTGCGGCTGGGGCAGGTCCAACAGCCCCTACTTTGCAGATGAGGCTCCTGATGTTGACGTTGATCATGGCCTTTGCAAACAAGCCGGCCCAGAAAGGTTCAACATTTCTACCACATGCTTTAAGGAGGGCATTGATCTCATCCTCCTTGGCGGTGATCTCATCATCGTGGAGGATGAGGGCTTGCTTGGATGCAGGAGAGCTCGGAGACGAAGGCCTTGGTGCTGGGTGGACAAGAACTGGGCAGGTGGCTGATAAGCAGCTGCTTGTCCCTGGAAGAAGTGAGGGCCTCATGCCAACGCAGCCTTAGCTGCCTCGGAAGAACCGAACAACTTAGTGGCAACTGAGGAAAGCTATCAGGATTTATAAAGCTGTTCTCTGAGTTGGTCTTGGATCAGGGACTTTTCTGACTCAAATTTCATGAGAGACAATAATTCCTGTATGCCTTTAAGTTACTCCATAGGATGCCTGGCAGCCACCACAACTGCCAAAGCAGGAGTCCTGCTATCTGTGCAGTTTAGACTGAACTGGCAGAGCAGACTCAGACTGAGACAGAAGGACCTGGGCACACCTGTGGCATCCAAAAGTAGATTTTAAAGGACTTATTCATACAGTGGAGAGAACTTAGAGAGGGATTCAGGCCATACTTTGAAAAGTCACTGAGGCAGACCTTTTAAGAGATGCGTAGGTTGGACACATCTTTGCAAAGGTGCTCAGGATCCAGGTTGAGACCATCCTTTCCAGTCATACTGGGGGTCGGGGGCTATTTCCATCTCGAAAACGATCCTTGATTATGGATGGAGGGATAAGTCTCCCTGGTCACAAATTGGAGGTGGGGATTAGATGGAAAAGTTAAAGACTTGTTCCCTTCCTTGACAGCGTTCATAAACTCTCTACGCCCAGAAAAATTAGAAGCTAGGAACAGCTCCTTTAATAACACACCTCATGACTTAAATGAGCTAATTAAAGAAATAAGGATTTTAGGGACATTTCACTCTTTTTGATGGGAGGGACTGGGCTCTGGAATGTTGCTAGGAAACTTACCTTCTGGAACAAACCCACTTACTCTCCTGGAAATGGAAATACAAAGGGGATAAGGATGAGGTGGAAAAAAACGTCTTGGGATCAGATGAGGCTTGGGGCAGGTGCACAAACCTTTTCATCAACTTTCTCATAAAGTCTAATCTCTTCCATAGTCTGAATTGGTTGCTCAGTTTAGAGAACTTTAAGGAATCATTCCTTAAGAAAACAGATCTGTAATTGTGCTAATTTTAAGGAATTTTAATACTCTTTTCATATACATATGTATGCATGCTAAAGAACTTAATGAAAAATCACTCTTTCCTTTACCTGTTAGAGTCCAGTTTCCTGAAGTGTCAAGGTCATAAGGTTTACCAATTGAATTTTATGAACTATGTCTTCTTTAGAAAAAATAGAAATTTTACTTTTCTTTGTCGGAAATGTAAGGTCTAAATATGCACCACATTTTGCAATCTGAATAACAGGAACAATTTGTTTACTTTACACAAATTTTATAGAAGTATTACTTATTTTTAAATGTATTTCAAATTTGAGTGATTTTTCCCTTCTAAAGTAGGAATGAGTCTCCCATTCTGAAACATTGGTGCTTGGATAATTAATCCAAGCTGTTTGGTTAGTTAAAAAGAAAACTGTTAGAGAAAGTACAGACTAGTTCATCTAATGGTCTAGCTAAAATTTGACTTTTGCACCCAAAAAATCACTAAGAACCAGGCCCTTATTTTGTGTCTCTGTGTCTGGAAACAGATCTTTATACTGTGCCTCATGAGACAAGAGCAAAGGGGGATGGTTGAAGATCTTAGGACAGAATCAAAGAAAGTTGATTAGAATATACTGATGTAGTCCTAAATAGGGTATTTTAAATTGTGATGACAGAAAACTCTAAAAGGCCTTATGGAGAATGAGAAGCAGGTTGGTGCTGTATGTTGTTGCAAAAGAATAGACAAGGACAGAAGTGAAGGAAGACATGGAGAAAGAAATGGGTAGTGGCACTCAGAACAGTTTGTGAAAATTTTTTAGCCCATTGCATAAAAGAGATAGGATGAGATTTTATATAAACGCTCAAGATTCAATATCTGTTGTATGCAAATGTTCATAGGAGCATTATTCACCATAGGCAAAAGGTGGAAACAACCAAATGTCCATCAGCTGGTGAGTGGACAAACAAAAAGTAGTATACCCATTCAATGGAATACTATTCAACCATAAACAGGAATGAAGTTCCGGTACATGCTTCACAGTTCATGAACCTCAAAAACATTATCCTCAGAAGACACTATGATGCCATTTAAATGACATGTTCAGAAAAGGTAAATCTATAGAGACAGAAAGTAGACTGGATTGCCTGGAGCTGAGGATGGGAATGGCGAATGACTATAATTGAACTCGAGGTTTCTTTTTGAAGTGATGGAAATGTTCTAAAATTGAATTATGGTGATGGTTGGCAAAACTCAATAAATATACAAAAAGTCATTGAATCATACATCTAAAATGGGTGAATTTATGGTATGGAAATTACACCTCAATAATGCTGTTAATAAAAAATTTTCAATATTTAGCTATAGTCTCCTTTATTATAATGATTCTGTATTGTTCGAAGATTTTATGTTTGAGGTTATGTTCGTTATGCCTTAAAATAACCCCCTCCCTCAATTTTCCCAGAGGTTTGGTTTTTCTTTAGGCAGCCAGGGTCGTGCTCACATATGGCTGTCAGGGAATATCAGGACCCTTGGGCCAGAAGTCAAGAAGAGGAATCCTCTCCCCATTCCCACACCACCCTCAGATGGGCTCTACCTCTCCTTGACTACCTGTAAACCTATCAATATTCCTCAAAGCCCAGAGGGGGGTCGGGAAGTGCAATGGCAGATGTGGAGGATTTATGGGTTTCAAGGATGAAGAGCACCTAGCAGAGAAAATGTGGGGGAGTGTTGCAAAATAGTATCATAATCATACCTGCCTGATATTAACAATGAAGGCTAATAACTCAGACTGGGGAAGAAACGTTCACATTCCCTCAACTGACATTTCTTCAAGGCAGATGGTTGTGAATTGCTGTGAATAGCCTCATATTTGCATAATGGCTTAAATTGTGTGTTTTTTTCCTTTCTTCTTCTATTACTCCCAACTAATTGCTTTAGAATAACATTGTTATTTCCAGCAAAACCTTTCCCCTAGGAACTGGTCCAAGCATATGTAATATTTAGGGGTTTTTGCTTCTTCAAAGCATAATGCTGATCCCAGTGGTGCTGTGATGAATCTTTGTCTGATGATGAGACAGGGCTCTGGACAAGAAAGGTTCAGAGACCTCACCTGTCTCCTTTGTTACATGTTGTGGTGAGGAAGGGGGAAGAGTTATGAGTTCTATTTTGTAGCTTACAAATTCTTGGTGAAATCTTGATTGGATTTGGGCTAAAACAAGGATATTACCTGGTTTCCATATCTTCTAAGTTTTCAAACCAACAACCTCAGTACTCCCCTCGGTAAACCCAGGATCCCCATACTACCTACACATATAGTAGCTTACAGGATTTAATAGTGTTGCCCCAAAATCCATGTCTACCTGGAACCTGTGAATGTGCCCTTATTTGGAATTAGGTCATACGTATTTGGAGATTTGATGTAATCAAGTTAAGATGAGGTCATACTGGACTAGAGTGGGCCCAAATCCAATATGATTGGCATTCTCATAAGAAGAGGGAAATTTGGACACAGAGAAACAGTTATATGGGGAGAACACCATGTGACCACGGGGGCAGAGATGAGAGTGATATGTCCACAAGATGAGGGCCACCAAAATTGTCAGCAACCACCAGCAGTTGGGAAAGACAAGAAAGGATTCTTCCCTTGAACCTTCCAAAGGAGCACGGCCAGTCGACACCTTGATTTTGGACGTCTAGCTTCCAGAACTGTGATAGAATAAATTTCTGTTATTTCAAGCCACTCAGTTTTGGTACTTCATTACAGCAGCCCTAGGAAACTCAGAGAGTGCCCATAAAAAGCAAAATAAAAATCTCTTCATCCTTTTGCTCATAGTTCCTATCACCACCCCCCAAGGACCACACAGATCAAGCTGACAGCCCTTCATATAGGTGAGGACATCTATCAGCTACGTTTCCTCTAAGACTTCCTTAGTCCAGGCTAAGCATCCCCCGGGCATGAGCCATGCCTCAGACGCCATGATTTTTCAGTCTTGGCTGGAAGAATTTTGTTATTGCCTCTCTTAAGGTGTATTGCCCACTTTAAGGTGTAATCTGAATAGAGAGAAACGTGGGGCGACTATCGCCCCCTCATTAAGAACAAGGTACTATTATTCGTGGGAAACATAAGCTGTGCTGAGAAAGAAATCTGTAAGGGCAGGGAGACAAAGCTATTATTTGTGGGTGTTTATCATTAGCGGACCCTGTTAGGTGCTTTAGAAATATTAGCCCTTTTAAGCAGGGTTGGGGTGGAAGGATGGAGTGAGAGGGGTTCTTGTGCTTACCTATTAGGCTCACTCCAGTGATGAAAATTTTAACTAAAATCATCAGTTGGATCCACCCACCAGTCCACTTATCACCCTGAAGGGGCTCTTTAACTTAAAAACATACAAAGGCAAAAAAAAAAAAAAAAAAAGATTAATTGAAAATGACCAACCCCATATTATGAAATGAGAAGTAAGTGTAGTTCACTCAAGAGTTTAAGCATGGTTACATCTAATAGCAAGTTACACTAGTTCTTATGTTAACGTTTAATCCCTCTTCACTGGGGAATCACAGAAAGCCCTCCCCAGGGTCAACAAGGAAGCAGCGTGTGTCCTAGCCCTTTCATCATCCTGGGTCGGCATCACCCACCCTCCTGGGCCACGCAGTTCCCGGCCCTCCCGCACCAGTCTGCAGTGTAATGGCGGCTTTCATTAAACCAGCTGTTGCAGACTCACAGGAATTATGTCTGCAATTGCTTCAAGTTTGCCCCTTAAGTACCACCTTCAGCATGTTTGGGTTTCTTTAATGAGCACTCTGCCAAATGCCAGCATCACTCTCTGTTCTCTGGGATCTGCACACTCTCCCGGGCTCTGAGCTGTAGCCATGGGGACGGCTTCAAGAGCCATGACGTTCAGTGGGAAGAGAGTTGCTGCTGGGTCAGCCTTCCACAATGCTTAAAATCAGGGAATATGTTCACAGGTGATCTTTGGAGGAAAATCCAATGCAAAGCATTTTCAGTTTTCTTCTAAAATGCTTTTTATAGTAAAATACATATAAAAATCCTAAGTGTATTTACATTGTTGTTCCTATTATAATGCGATAACCAGCCTTTTGGAAGAGGCCTGTCATACCCAAGGATGTGCAGGAATCACCAGTGCAAGATCATATGGATTTTTAAAAATCTCAACCGCACTGACCAAGTAAACATTGCATTGATGTGTGTCCTTAACTGGATGATTAATGATTGGTGTACTTTATCTTATACATATAGCATATATTTGTGATGTGTAATGGGAAGGCTTTTAATACCAAGAAATAAAAAAATTTGACTGGCAGTGGCATAAACAATTTAAAGTTTGCTTTTCTTGCCAATAAGAAGTCAGCAGGTAGGCAGAGGCAGCTCAGGGATGGCACCAAGGATCCAGGTTTTCCAGGCTTTCTGCTCAGGCATCCTCAGTGTGTTGCCGCATGGTCACACGCTAGTGGGCGCTGTCCCAGGCAACATGTTCACACCAAAAGCAAGTAGAGTAGAACGGGTGTAGCATAGTGATTGAACGTGTGCTTCACATGCACAAGGTCCTAGGTTCAATCCCCAATACCTCCTAAAAATAAAAAAAAAAAAAGTAGAAGGGAGACAAGGTGTGGCTCTAGCAAGTTCTTCCTGTCTTGTGACTGTCCTTTTATCTGAAAATAAAATCTTTCCTAAAAGCCCCCCTAACAGATTTATATCTCATTAGCCAAAACAGGACCCCATAGCCACAGGAAACAGGATTATTATAATTAGTTTAAAAAATCAATATCCATAGGCTAGGCACATTGTCTCCCCAAAGCAAAAAAAATGCAGGAACGGGAGATTATTTGTTGAACATCAGTGATGGAGTAGCATGATCTGTTTTATATCAAACATATATATGACAAAAACTCATCTCCCATGGATCAGATTCTGAAAAAAAGAAAATTTTAAATGAGAAGGCTGAACCTTGTTCTCAAATTCTTTGAGTCAAATCAGGATGAAATCAGAATTATATAAAGGGAAAATAAATAACCCTGGGCTTAGGTTTCTAAAAAATTGAGAGCTTGAGTGTACAAGATAAAATAATTAATGATTCTCATAGCAAACCACATTAAGGGTATCAGAATTTCACTAAACATGCAGTTCCTGTTTTTCATTATTTTTCTGCAATGCATCTTTGAAAACAGGATTTCTTCTACTATGCTAAAAATGAAAGGATAGATTCAATGCTTTACCTGATGTGAATATATGATGTTTCTTATGCTATACAAATATTTTATTAAAGCATGCATCTCATTTTTTTAAAACTTTGTGTTTTATCCCATTGTTTATAATGAAATTTAATTGCAAGAGGCAGTATTGTTTAGTGATGAAAAGAGTAAGCTCCAGAGCTGGGCTCTGGGTTCAAATTTAACTCCACCACTGATTAGCCTTGATCAAGGTTCAGTGTTTTACCAGCAAAATGGGGATAACAATAATCCCTGCCTGCAAGCCAGTAAGCCAGACTCACAGCAATGAGTCTTAAAGGGCCCAATGCCTATAAAACATTTAGCATACTTCCTGGCATATAATAGTAAACCCTCATATTATTTATCTCAATATTTTTGTTATTTTTGTTTTAAGGTAAAGCATTTGAATCTGATTTTAATCATTAGTTATGACATATAATTTATTTGTGAGATCTTTTTTGTTGCTGTCATTTAATCCAGGCATGCATTATATCTTGTGACCTTTTCCTGTTGATGTTCTTTCAAGAAAGTATAATTTTAAAAATCTTCTGTGGTGTGTTTTGATAATAATGTTCCAATTAGACTGCAACCTAGAGTCTACAGCAGGGATGGGGATGTGGCTCAAGCAACTGAGCTCCCGACTACCACATGGGAAGTCCCTGGTTCAGTTCCTGGTGCCTCCTAAAGAAGACAGTGAGCTGGCGCAATGGGCAGGCATGGCAAGCTGACACAATATAATGCAACAAGAGACACAAGAATAAAAAACATAATGAGAGACACAACAAAACAGGGAACAGAGGTGGCTTAGGTGATTAGGTGCCTCCCTTCCACATCGGAGGTCCCGGGTTCAGTTCCCAGTGCCTCCTAAAGAAATAAGACAAACAGACGCAGCAAGTGCAAACAAAGAGGGGGTGGGGAGAAATTCTTTTAAAAAAGAAGAGCTTACGGTGGTGGATTAGACCACACCTAATCAGTCTGTGCTATTTCCTAGGTGGCACTAGCCATTCCCCCTGGACTACTCTGTCCCTGGCTGCAGCAACTCCATTTTGCTGTTAACCCTCCATGCCCCATATTGTAAGCTCCAGATGCAGCAGCTTTTGGACTTCATGTAGAAGTGCTGATTCACACTGGGCTTCCTATACCCAGACTCTTCAAGTCTCTTCCAGGAAAACTTCTCCTTATTTCTGTACTTGGGAAGTTCAATTTTGGGATCCAACTATAAAATGGAACTATCCTATTATCCAGCCTACATTATTCCATTTTGCCTCCAAGAATATCATGAAAGACTTTGTCAAAAACCATGTTAAGCCTATGTATGCCATATGTGCTTAGTTTAGGAATCTGGTAAAGGCACTGAGGTTAGGCTGGAATGCTTACATTTGTTATTGTCTCTCTCCAGTATTAGACAGTGAGAGCCAATAAAATGGAAACCATGTTTGTTTTGGTCACAATAAGAGAGACAAAATAAACACTTTTCAAGTGACTTACAAACTGACTCTGAGGGATTGCTAATTTTCTTTTTCTCTAGGTGCTCCCATGTCTTTCCTTTAATAATCATTTTCTGGAAAAACGTCCATGACAAATGTGAAATTCACCAACACTGCCTGGAGCCCATCTCTGACTACCACCACTCTGCCTCTTTCTTGCAAATGTCACACTTGGAAGGATATCCAGATACTTGCAAATGTCTGACAACAGCCAGCTCTAATGTAGTAGAACAAGACTTTCTATAATACAATCTAAGCAAAGCTAAAGCCACATACTAATGAAGCTGTTACCTCAGAACTGAGGGGATCTGAGTGATCCAGTCATGTGAGTTCATCTAAGAACAATGCGTGGTTTTAGCCTTTTTAATTCCAGGGCTCCAGCATCTCTGATGTGGTCAAGGTGGTAACAAATAAAAGCTATATCTGTTCTCTGTGGGAAAGAGTTTTTAAAATAAACCCTTTACCAAACATGAGACAAAGGGAAGGTGAATTCTGAGAACCAGTGCTGCTTGGCCAAATGTTGTCCTTTGGCTCATGCAGGATCCAGCTATTCCCCTCACGCAAGAACTCAGAGCCAGAATTTACTTAAATTTGCTATTGGAAAAGACCAGGATGGACAGCCATTGTAGTTGGCTTTTCCATACCATTCAGAAGATCAGGAAATGTGGTTGGAGGCCTCCTCTGAGTATGGAGAAGAAAGAGGTATGTGTGCTTCTCCTGAGAGACATCATGTGATCCAGGGCTGCTGCTAAAGAGCCCAATGAAGATTGCTTTCCAGAAATAACTAATAGCCATGGACAGAACTTGCAGCAATGGAAATGGAACTCAGAGCAGGCAAGAGACTCCCTCAGTGTTAACCAAGGGATATATGCACCCCTCAGATGTGCTCTGGGGATCATAACTAACTAATAGCTCCAGCTGCTTCCCCTCTGGATCCACCACCTCACTGGTGCCAAGGCCACACTCACCCCACACTGCTCCCCACCCCACAGCAGGGGTACTAAGGCAGGCTTATTCTGGTGAGACACAGGATGTCCCCAAAGATATTGTCTCCAGGACTCCCTGAGAGCCTGGTTGAACCTTTCATAGAACATTACTGTAGACTTAGCTCTTCCAACCCAATCTTTCTTCCTTCTCTCTCTCCTTCCACAGGTATTAGACCAGTATTGTGGTCTAAAATCTCTCCTTGCCTTCTCCTGCTCCCACTCCAAAGAAATATCTTGCATATCTAATCCCACTTTGGCATCTGCTTCTTGGCAGACCCAAACTAATGCATATAGTATTTCTTTGCCAAATGAGCAAAGAATTGTCCAAAAACTCAAATGGATCATATACACAAAAATTAACTGTCATGATCAGCATGAGACAGAGAAACTATACATCTAATTCCCTATACAAGACAGGAGTGAGAGCCTTTTTTCTCTTATTGATCAATCAAAAAATACTTGGGTCCCCTGTAACTTAGGTAAGATAGGGACATAATATTACATTAGTAATTGATGCATTTGTTAGTTATTTGGGATACTGAAAGGAAAACAAAAAAAAAAGCATCATTAATGCTGATGCTGGAAACTCCTTTGACCAGAATGTAGCACGTTGTCTTCAACTCTCCAAAGATGCCACAGAAGTAGATAGGAGCTTTTGATAAGGGAGGTGAAGGAAAGTATTTTACTAGCCTCAGAGGTTGCCCCACCTGCTTTTGACTCATCTATACCCACTTATTCATCTGCACTTGTGAACTCCAGGAGATCAAGGACAGTGTTTGCATTTTTCTTGATCACTGCCATATCCCAATCACTTTTCAAGTGCCTGGCATATAGTAGGTGTGATCAATAAATATTGGCTGAATAAACATAAATGTGTGTCTACCAGGGCTCTTTCATTTGTCCTGGGCAGTGGTTCCTGCTCACTACGGAAATTGGGTGGGTGGGGGTAGGGAACAGAGTGGAACCCAAGTGTTTTTACCTTGCACTTTTCCAAACTGAGAAGTTAATGACCAGTTGCTGCATGTCATTGGGTCTCTCTGTGAATGCCAGTACTCAGAGGGGATTGTGCCCAGCAATTCAAAAGAGCAGGGCCCTTCTACCTTATTTTGGCCAGAGCTTTTCACTGTGCTGGAATATGATGTCTTTACCAATCCCCAAAGCTCCTTCTACCCACACCCATACACATACACACACAGTGACAATGGGAGAATATGCACTGCTGTTATGAAGGGTTGGGTAGATATTCCAAAGTAATACTGTAATGATTAGAATTTATTTCAATTCCAAATAGCAATATATCCCAAATTACAGCAACTTAAACAATAGAGATTTTATTTTTCTCTTAACTAGAAGTCCAGGGAGGAAGACCAGAGCTGCTAAGTCTGTACTCCGTGATGGCAGTGGCTCGGACTGCTTTCAGTCTGTCGCTCTATAATAAATGACCTTATACTCTCAGGTTATGCTAGCTCCAGGCAATCCAGAAATGAGAAAAGGGAAAGAGAAGGTCACCCATCTTTCCCTTAAGGACACTTTTCAGAGCTACTCCTCACATTTGCTAATATCCATTGGCCAACGATTTCTCAAGTGGCCACATCTAGCTGCCTGGTAGGCTGAAAAATATAGTCTGTATTCTGAGCAACTCTGTGCCCAGCTAAAATTTTATTACTATGTTTAAAAAGAAACAAATACGGGGGACTGCTCACAGTTTCTCCCACAGTCTGCCTCTTTGCTATAGAACTATCCACACACGCCTTCCTCCTTACAGATAATGCACGATTACCCCATGCACAAGGAGGAACTACAGCCTGTGCAACATCCAGGTAATTGCAGTCCTCCCCATTGGATACAATGTGAGGCCCTGAGGTCTGATACTATGAAATACACTTTCAGTTTGTAATGTTGGAGTAGGAACAGGAAAACACGCTAAAACTCTCATTTGGAAAAGAGGAGAAGAGGGACTTGGAAACAAAATATGTACTCATCCATCACTGAGTAGCAATTATTCTGTCCCACCACGCAGGAATAGCAAACTCCCTTCTCTGGCAATGGGGTATTCCTTGATGAAGCCATCCAGTATCCCCTGATTCAGCTTTTTGGACATTCTGCCTTGCCCCGTAGCCCTCATGGTTCCATCTGAGGAAGGCATTGGGGAATGTGACCTTCTTGAGGGCTGTACATTTTTCATAACCTGCTTTCTGCTAATACAGATTTGGGGACACAGAGGTTGCAGAGACACAGGTTTTAGTAGATCTGGCATATGATTTATTTGACAATACAATTCTCTCAAAAACTTGGCAGGCTTCTGATCTACTTTCTTCTGGTGAGTTCCAGGTGTGAGTTACAACAACCTAAGATCTTCTCTGAATGTGGTTTTCAAGCCTGAGCATTCCTGCCTTTTCATACTGCTCTCTATGTTCTGCCCACCCCACTCCATCTTAGTGGTGACTACCTAGAGGCTAGGTAAAGCAATAAGCTTGTTAGCAAAGGAATCATGCCTAACATAATCTTACACCCAATTTAATCTTTGCCGCTGGACTGGCTTTCACCATCTAGCAGAAGATTCTTAACAATGTGTGATTTTAAAAAGGCTTGGAGCTTGAATCTTATCACCTTCTATGGCTATCACTTCAAATTCCCAATTTCTAACTCCTTCAATTGCAGGTGCACTGGCAACTGACATTACCAACTAAGCAAGATCCTAAATTTTATCAATTTAATTTCAGGCTATAGGCAGAGAGTGCCTCCCCTAGCTGATCTCTCATGGAGGCATGTGTATATTCTGCAGAGGGGCCCCTGGGCCACCCCATTGTCCAGTTCCCTGGCTCCACCTCTTACAGATACCAGCAGTACGTTTCCATTACTTCTTGCTGTTGGGGTTCCCATTACCCAGCTGGCTACCCTCATAGAATTATAGCAGAGAAAGGGCTAAAGCCCAGTTACCCTCCCCAGTGCTTACCTGAGCCAGTAGGCTGCCCCAGTACTACCTCTCCTTCTACCTGGCCATGTTGCCCCAATTCTCTTCTCCCAAGCAGATCAAAAATTCCCCTCCTAAGCAGCTGGTCAAGTGGGGGTGGAATACCAGCTCTCCTTTTTTCAGGTGCCCCTAGTCTCACAAGTGATTCTCTGGAGCCTCTTACCACCCTCATTTGGCTTTGGTGAAGGGAGTGGAAAGTCATTCACCATGAACACAATATCCTTCAGATGCTGATGGCTCTTTCTTCCTACTTCCTAGTCTTCTTCTCATAAAGACCATGGATCCACAATCACAGTTAAAAGGGGGGTGGGGTATAAACTAGGTATAAATCTTCATTACCTTGATTTAGGCAATGGCCCCTTATATATTACATCTAAAGCACAGTAACAAAGAAAAAAATAGATAAATTAGAATTCACCAAGATATAAAAATTTTGTGCTTTAAAGGACACAGTCAGGAATATGAAAATATGACCCACAAAATTGGAGAAAATATTGCAAATCATATATCTGACAAAGATCTAGTAAATATAAAGAAGTCTTAAAACTCAACAAAAAGACAAATAATCATATTAGAAATGTGCAAATGATTTGAATAGACATTTCTTCAAAGAAGACATACAACTGGCCAATAAGCACATAAAATGGTACTCAACATCTGTGGCAATTTGAGATTATTCTATGAACACCAAAAAGAGAAAGATTGTGTTTATAAATGAATCTATTCCTCTGGGTGTGATGCTCTTTGATTGCATTAAATTTGGCTGAGCTACCTTTGATTGGATTATTTGATAAGATTATTTTGGGCTTTTGATTTGACTACATCAGTGGGCGTGACTCAGGCTGAGTCCCTGCCTCCTTACTGTTGTCTGATATAAACAGACAGACAGACAGGAAGAGAGAGCTCTGCCATTTTTTATCCTGCCATGTGACAGAAAGGAGAAGACTCAAACAGCTGATGCCCAGGGAGCCATAGCTTACAGCTGAAATTGGGAAGAGAGCAATAGGCTGAGGCTGATATAGGAGGCCCGGAAAGAAATAAGTCCTGTGCCAGAAGATAGAGGACTACAGAATCACTTAAGCATGAATCCTTAAGAGGCTGGGCCCACAGAGCCCCAGGGGGAAGGACAGACCAGTCAGAAATCAGAGGCCATCTTGCTTCAACACGTGGCAACTGACTTTGGTGAGAAAGTACTTCTTATGGTGCCTTGAGCTGGACTTTTTACATCCTTGGAACTGTAAGCTTTTACCCCAAATAAACCCCTGTTATAAAAGCCAACTGATTTTCTGGTATTTGCATCAGCACCTCTTTGGCAGACTAATAGAACATCATTAATCTTTAAAGAAATGCAAATCAAAACCACAATGAGATACCATCTCACACCCACTAGGATGGACAAATATCAAAAGCAAAAAAGATGAACAATAACACATATTGGCAAAGATATGGAGAAACTGGAACCTTCATACATTGCTAGTAGGAATGTGAAATGGTGCAGTCCCTGTGGAGAACATTTTGGCAGCTCCTCACAAAGTTAAACATAGAATTATTATATGGTCCAGAAATTCCTAGGTATATAGCCAAGATAATTGAAAACATATGTTCACACAAAAACTTGTACATGAATGTTCATAGAAACATTATTCTATATTTGGTTGTTCATTCTTTAACAAATTCTGAATTGCCTTTGAGTAGCAGTGAACAATGATGACATCTCCACAAGACAGCTGTGAAGAAGCTAATTGTTTTGGTTTTCCTGGTTGCTGAAGAAAATACTATGCAATGGGTTGGCTTAAACAACAGGAATTTATTGGCTCACAGTTTTGAGGCTAAGGGAGGTCCAAAATCAAGGGATTATCAAGGTGATACATTCTCCCAGAATACTGTGGCATTCTGGGGCTAGTTGCTGGGGATCCTTGGTCCTTGGGTTTTCTATCATACGGCAATTCACATAGTGACCTCTCCTGTTTTCTCTTTTCTCTTCTGGGTTCCACTGACTTTCAGATTCTTCTTATGGCTTCCTCCTCTATGTGTCTAATTTTCATCCTGCTTATAAAGGACTCTAGTAATAGGATTAAAACTTGTCCTGATTAAGACCCATCCTAGGCCACACCTTAACCAAAGTAACTTCACCAAAAAGTCCTATTTACAAACGTTCACAAGCACAGGAATGGATCAAGTTTAAGAACATGTTTTTCTGGGGTTCATAGCTCCAAACCACAACACTAGTCAAGAGGATAAAAATCATCTCTTGACAAGACTGCCAAATTTCATACTATATTTATATCATAAAGACCACAATGTGGGAAGCAGATGTGGCTCAAGTGATTGGGCTCCCTTCTACCATATGGGAGGTCCAGGGTTTGATTCCTGGGACCTCCCAGTGAAAAGCAAGCTGACCCACGTGGAGTGCCGGCCCGCGCAGAGTGCTGGCCCATGCAGAGAGCTGGCACAGCAAGATGACGCAAAAGTGACACAGAAGAGAGACAATAAAAGATGGGGCAGACAAGGGAGCTGAGGTGGTGCAAGAGATTGAGCAGCCTCTCTCCACTCCGGAAGGTCCCAGGATCGGTTGCCAGTGCCATCTAAAAAAAAGACAAGCAGACACAGAAGAACACAGAAAGAGCAGACAGTCAGCGCAAAACAACAAGGAGGTGGGGACAGGGAATAAATAAATAAATAAATCTTAAAAAAAAAAAGACCACAATGTGCAAAATATATCCAAAATTAGTGCTTAAAACAACAACTGGGACAGTTCATTTCTCTTTCTAAAAAGGAAACTGAGCATCTTATCTGGGACTTTTTAAAAAATTTGCATCAGATTGTTGCAAGTAAACATTCTGAATGATAGAGAAGTTGTAGTAATATTATATTTCATTTTCAGTTTTTGTGGATTAACTTATTAGTCATACCCTTCAGTGGTACTCAATTTACATAAACATATCCATTTGTTTATAAGCACATTATGAATAACAAAGATGTTTTGCTAATTTGATCATTATGAGCCATTATTTGGCTGTAGAGAGCCAATTAAGCAAGAATTTAACCAATTTAATTCTCACTCTCTGTGTATATATACAGTGTGTATATATATGTGTGTGTATATAGATATATAGTGTGTATTCTCTGAATGCACAACATACATGTGTGTGTACATATGTTCCATATAGAGAAAAACAGAGGCTGACTAAACTTGGAGTAGCATAATAGATTTAAAGGAAGCATAATGTCCTAGAACTAGTAGAAGACCTTAGAGATCACCTGATCCAAGACTCATGACCTGGAGGTCATGAATATCTACGGACTTAGTAACTTGTCTTCGTGTGAGTGAATGGGGGGGTCTATGTTACCTCTGAAGTTGTATTAAAAATGTTATGGGAATGTGCATAAGTGTATTTTTCTGGAATGAGAACTCATAACCACAAAAAGATTAAGAACTCAATGAGCTGCAAAAGAGATGGATGGAAGACAATCATGCTGGGGCCTTAAAGACCCTGTCACATGGACCTGGATATGCCACACAAGTCCAGGTCCACTGCCCAGGGATGCCATGTGCGGAGTGGCTCCCAAAGTCCTCACAGGCAGCAGTAGGCAGACCAGAGGGAAGAGCAATGGACAGTTCCTGATAAACTCAGCTGTCTCTGAGCATCCACATGTTCTCAGGGATGCCATGGAGGCAATTTATTCCAGGGCACAATGGTCCTATCAGCCTGGAAAGTCAGCACTATTGGGAGAGCATGTGAACGGCAAGGAAGAGTGAAAAGCCAAACGTGGGAATAATCGGCAGAAGCATAAAAATCAGCAAAAGTTTGTTTAGGGTGGGTATGCAAGGGTTTGGCTTTTAACCTGTGGCATTCAAGGAGTGACAGAAGATCCAGGTTTAGGTACTCCAAAAGCAGCTGGAAAGACAGAGGTATAGGTGGATGATTCCTCCTATATAGCAAAATTATTCCCAAAGGTTTTTCCTTCCTTTGGGCTTCTCATGATTTAACTCCCAAGACCACCACTGCAGCCAGCCTTAGGAGTGTGCTGCCTCCTCCTTCCTCCTTGACCTGCAATAACGTGCTGGAGGTGGCTTATACCAGCTTGTGAGACCTCATTGTTAGCATCCCATCCTAACTCTACCTTCAGGAATGTCACATTGATCATTCGAAATTGGCCATGGTGAGGGTATTTACACCATGGAAATCGGCAAATGCTGCAAATCAAGGTGCCTTCCACTTCAACCAACCAGCCACACACACACACACACACACACACATTTACCAGCATTTACCAATCACTACCCAAGAGTAATTATTACCTTTTCTCTTCAGCTCAGTTGAGACTAGATGACATTTTCAAATTAAATCTTTGGTCCATTCATGCACCAATTAAGCCCTGAATCTCAGCAGAGTTGCAGCACCTACTCTCCAGTTCACTGGACTCACCCAGGACAACTAACAAGAAGATGATGATGGACAATGCCCATCTCAAGGAACAGAGCGTGTCTGCAACTGCAAGCAAGATAAATCCATCCTTTTATCCCATGGGATATAAGCTCCCTTTCAATTAGAAACAGAGAAGGCATCACCATCCTAAAATACTCAAGATTGGGGAATGAACAATGGACCCAATAGACATTATTATTCTGTTATAGATTTACTATTATTTTAGCGATGGAAAAACTTTTATCATTGATGTAAAGGCAGTGACCACAAGAGGTTCTGAGGGTAGGAAGAAGGAAGAATAGGTGTAATATGGGGGCATTTTCAGGACATTGGAATTGTTCTGCATGACATTGCAATGACGGATACAGGCCATTATATAGTTTGTCATAACCTACAAAATTGTGCAGGATAGAGTGCAAACTATAATGTAACTATAGGTTTATAGTCCGTGGTTAGTAGCAATGCTTCAACATGTATTCATCAACTGTAAAAAAATGTACCACACTAATGAAGGATGTTGTTAATGTGGGAAAGTGTGGGAGGGAGAGGGGTGGGGCATATGGGAATCCCCTATATTTTTTATACAACATTTATGTAATCTAAAGCTTCTTTAAAAATAAAACTAATTTTAAAAATAATGTGGGTTATTCTACCTCTCTCACAATTACTTTAAAAAAAAAAACTTTTCTAAAACTAACA
Organism: Tolypeutes matacus; assembly: GCA_026826555.1. Taxonomy (NCBI): domain Eukaryota; kingdom Metazoa; phylum Chordata; class Mammalia; order Cingulata; family Chlamyphoridae; genus Tolypeutes; species Tolypeutes matacus. The sequence goes on along the minus strand of JAKSZT010054472.1, from coordinate 3,301,147 downwards.
TGGGAACAAAAGTGTAATAAGCAAAATAAAAACAGGCAGGTTTTCAAAATTCAGGCTTTTGATCCAAAGATTCAGAGACAAACAGCAGACCACTGCCTACTTGTCTACTTCACTGTTCCCTTTCCTGTCTCAGCTAGGTGACATCCTGGCACGGTCTTGTCTTCTTGGCACTGTGCTGTGCCTGTTCACTAGCCATGTCCAAGGGCAAATACCAGTTCCTTGTGAATGAAACTGCTTCCCTGATTCACACCTCCCAGATCTCCCAGGGCTGTTCTCTTTAGTGCCAATTACTCATATGCAGAATTTTTGTCATTGACTTTCAGGACAGGGGTGAGTGATACCCTGAGTTCCAGTGAATGCCATTCCTTTCAAGTTTAGCCCACCTGCCTTATGGCCATTACATGATTATTTTATCAGGTGATCCTTTTTTTCAAACTGCCCCCCATACACACATGCACACATATACATAAAAAATCACTGAGAGCTTAGTTCTAAGGAAATCTACAAAGAAAAGTTTGCAATATATTTAATATGAGCTCCACACATTACTATGATTTACCTGTAGAAATGATCAGGAATCATAAGAGAGATTGGTCAGTGTTTCATGGGCTCCAGAAGCTCCATCAGGGGCCTCCAGAAGAGAGAGGCTAACTGAAGCTGTGGGGGTATAAGGACACAGCAGTGATTTTGGTAATCAGAAAAGAAGAATCTCAAGACAGGGGAGGGTGCAAACACTCAGAAATGCACCTGCCCCTTACCCCTAATCATCTTTAGGGGTTTGCTCTTTATTTACAGGACCTTTCTGGGAACTAAGAAAGATGAAGGAGAGAAGAGGTCATACAAGAGAACCCTGAGGGATTTCCTATCTCTGTAATCAGAAGGAAGAAGAGAAGATAGGAAAGTGACTGAGAGTCCAACATTCAAAAACTTGAGAGGAGAACATGGAGTATTACATCCTGGAAACCAAGAGAGAGTGTGTTGAAGAAAGGGCTATTCAGCAGAGATGGCCCGGAAGAAGGAGGCAGAGAGAAGCCAATGGGTTGCACACTGGGGCATTGCCTATGAGCTTTGAGAAGCAGTTTCCATATTGCTGTAGGGCCCAGGTGGTGAGGACATAGAAGACACAGGTTTTCCCTATTAACTATAAGGAAAGGGACAGGGCAGTAACATGGTGAGGTACTGCAGACGTGGAAAATGATTTTTAAACTAGGAAAGACCTGAAGATGTTTTAAAGGAAAAAAGGGGAACCTAGTGAAGGAGGATTCTGAAAATTCAAGGATGTAATGGAAGAGGTGGATAAGAATGGGTTAAATGCATGGGGAAAGGGGGCAGCATTTGTTCCTCAGGAAACAAAGAGTAAAGGGAAAATGAAGGTCCATTCGTGTATTGAGCTCTGCTTTGAGGAGCATCTAATGTTCTAGACACGTGATAGCCACTGAGAAGCCCACATGCATAAGGCAAGTTCCCTAATTTTAGGCTGACCACTGCACATGTCAGAGGATTACTATGGGAGAAATAAAGGATAGACCTTGGAGCTGAGAATAGAGATTGGTACACTGGGGAGCAGCCCGAATTGGACAGTGCCATGAGAAGGGAAAGGAGTCGGTAGGTAAAACACTGTGGAAACAAAGTAGGCAGGACTTGAAAACCAACTGACGGGGAGGTGAGGACAGAGAACAACTCTAAGGGGAGTGTATTTGTCAGCCAAAGGGGTGCTGATGCAAAGTACCAGAAATCTGTTGGCTTTTATAAAAAGTGTTTATTTGGGGTAGAAGTTTACAGTCACAAGGCCCTAAAGTGTCCAACTCAAGGCTGCTTTCTCACCAAATTTTTTTGCCACATGTTGAAGCAAGATGGTGGGTGATCTCTGCCTGTTCTTTCCTTCCTTCTTCCTCTTAAGGCTCCTGAGCCCAGCATCTTCCGATCTCAGTTGTAAGCCAGCATAGGGCTTGTCTCTCAGGGTTTCCTATATCAGTCTGGCATAGGGCTCGTTTCTTTCCAGGCTTTATCAGCTGCTCAGCTGCAAACTATTAATTGAATGGCTCATCTCTCCCAGCTTTAGATGTTTGAGACTTCTCTCCTCTGGCATCTGGAGTTCTCTCTCTTCCCCGTGTCTTCTTGAGTGAGTGCCTGTTTATATTAGCCCACCAAGGGTGCAGTGACTTAACCTGAGTGACACCTTACTGACGTGGTCGAATCAAAGGCCCTAAATTGATTTAATTAAGTAAATTTAAAACCTTTGACTTTAATACAATCAAAGGATATCATACCCAGAGGAACAGACCAGTTTACAAACATAATCCTTCATAAATAATTTCACACTGTCACAGGGAATATGGATTCTAGCCTATTTGTGTAACTGAACTTCCATTGACAGAGAAAAGGAACACAATTGAAGGGACAGGATTTCAAATTTTTTTTTTAAGTTCTGTTGCATTTGTCATAATGGTTAAAAGTGCCTGAGTTCTGGAGTCAGCCCCCTTGGAATCAAAGCCCAGCTCTAACACCTGTTAACTATTTGATCTTGGGTACAATATACTAAACAACTGTGCTTTGCACATAGTAAGTGCTACATTGATGCTAGCTTTTATTATTTTGAGTATGCTCAGTTTGAAGTGATTTTTACATGTCCGAATGGGCATTTCTCTCAGTAGAAATGAGCTAAACAAAAGGTTGGAGTTAGACATGTGGCTGAAGTTATTAGCAATGGTGATAACTGAAGCTTGGAATTAGCCCAATTGGTGGAGAAGCAGCCACCAATTAAGGAACAAAACTGAATAACTTGATTGCAAATTACATTGGGCATTAAAGAAATTCCAATCAGCAGTTAATAGGCTGACTCTATAACAGAAATTTGTGAAATCCCTTTTATGTCTCTGTTTTAGTCTGATGCATATATAAAGAACACGAGGGAGGCTCTTGTTTCTATATTTCTCAGGAAAGGGAGATCATATTAAGTACTTTTAAATTATATGGGGAGTGATTGAGGACTTGAGAAGAAGAAAGAGAGTACCTAGAGCAAGGGATATGTTAGGGTGTTTACAAAAAAAAAAATCAAATGACTGATTAGAGACAGTAAAATACCTGCTAAGTTTCAATAGAATGAATTTGTAGTGGGCTCTCCCAGCACAATTGCTGGATATTTTGTGAAAGCCCTAGAGTGCTGCTCCCAAAAGTTGACGATGGAGGGCAGAGACCATTAAGGCAAGAATGGTGGAGAGGCAAGGGCCCAAGGCATTCCAGCATGCAAAGAGGCTAGAACAAGAAATGAACCAGGAGAGTGGGGATGAGCGTTCAAAGAACCAGAGGTCACAATGAGAATGTTTAGTAGGCTTGGAAGGAGAATTTTGGTGTGCACTCTTGGAGGAATGAACAGATTGAATGATGAGGTGGCCTCAGGTGTGGCCCTTCTGTGAATGGAGTGGGGATAATTTTTACTGAGGAGCTTGAGGAACACAAGCCTAGGTATTAAGATGATAAAAGTTCTAATGAGAAGTACAGCACCTTATAGCCAGGATTTTCTGGATCTGCTCTAGTTTTAAATTTCAGCCTTATTGTCAGTGACACACCAAATATTTAGTTTAGAAGAGATAACTGTGTGAAAAGGAAAACCTTTAGGTGAGTCTTGAGGAAGGCAAAGAAGTGTCCTGGATGTATAAAGTCCTGTCAAAATGGTAAGGGTGGTTGAAGAAAAGTGTAATAGTCAGCCAAAGGGGTGCTGACGCAAAATACCAGAAATCTGTTGGCTTTTATAAAAGATATTTTTTGGAGTAGAAGCTTACAGTCACAAGGCCCTAAACAGTCCAACTCAAAGTTTCTTCCTCACCCAAAGTTTGTTGCCACGTGTTGAAACAAGACGGCGGCCGATGTCAGTCCTTCTTCCCTGTTAAGGCTCCATGGGTCCAGCTTCCTCCTATCTCAGTAGGCTGGCATAAGGCACATCTCTCTCCCCAGGGCTCGTTTCTTTCTGGGCTCAGCTGCTCTTCTCTCTCCACAAGGCCAGCTGTAAACTATCAGGTTAACGGCTCAGCTCTCTCCCCAGGGCTCCAGCATCAAAACTAAAACTCTCTCCTCTGCTGTGCCATTTTCTCTGTGAGTCCCCACTCTCCAAAAGAGTGAGGACTCAATGACCTACTGATGTGGCCAAATCAAAGTCCTAATCATAATTTAATCAAGTAAAAGTGAAACCTCTGAATTTAATACAATCTAATATGCCCAGAGAAACAGACCAGTTTATAAACAAAACCCAATATCTATTTTTGGAATTCATAAACAATGCCAAACTACCACAAAGAATAACATGGATCCGAGAGACAAAAGATTTATTGTATTTGCCAGGATGTTCGCAGCCATAAAAATTAAAACCTAAGTGAGGTTGAGCCTTTTATGTAATCACAATGACTATAGCATCATTTTTCTCACAGACCCATTTGTGTAGCAAATAGATACGGGTTAAAAGGGCCTATGGAATTGTTGAGATGCTGGATTCAAGTAGTCAAACAACCATCTATTACTCAGGATGTTGTACTCCCAGACTATCCTCCACCTAGGAGAATAAGCAGCAGGAGGATTCATGCATCACTTCATGACTGACTGATCCAATTTTATTAGGAAGAAAGTCAAACCAATGGATCTATGACCCCAGTATTGCAACTGCCATAGGTGCTGGTTTCTAGATCACTTTGCTTTCCTTGATGATTTGCTTTAATTTCCTTGAAAAAGGTGGAAACTAATTTGATTACTAAGACTTTAACTACACTGTGAGTGTAGATGACAGCATCAATGAAAAAGCTGATCCACCCACCTCAGAGAAAATAAAATTGGGAAAAAGTGAATTACTTTAACAGCTGCAGTGTTAATGAGGAAAATGGTATTTCCAATAACAAGGGTTACTCTTTTGTGATCTCAACATGTGTGTAACTAGCAACCTCAGATAAAACAAGCATAATGACAGTCCTAATTTGACTTCCATCATGGCTTTACCCAGTTATCTTGCAGGCCAGAAAGAGTTGTTTTAAGGTATGCTAATCCAGAAGGCTGAATTGAGTTTGCTTATTTATTTATTCATTTATCTCTCAAATATGTACTGAAAACCTACTAGGACCAGGCAATTTTCTAGGTCCTGAATATAGACATTGAACAAAACAGAAAAATTATCCTTGCCCTCAAGGAAAATACATTTTAGTGAAGGGAGATAAACAAAAAATAAATGAGCAAAATATATATAATTTGAGGCAATAGTAAGTTATATGAAGAAAATCAAAGCAGTAAATGGGGATATGGAGTGTGTGGGGCCTTAAATAGGACAGTCATGGAAGACCTCACTGATAAGGCAGCATTTGGGCAAAGTCTAGAAAGAGGTGAGAGAGTGAACCATGGAGATATCTAGGGGAAGAACATTCTTGTCACAGGAAACAGCAAATGCAAATTACCTGACACAGGAGTGGGCTTAGTGCTTGAAGGACAACAAAGAAGCCCAGTGTTGCTAGAGCGGTGAGTGACAGAGTGGTAAGGGATGAGGTCAGAGATTGATAATGAAGGAGGGGCAAATTATGTAAGAACGTTTAGATGATTATAAGGAATTTGACTTTTATTCTGAGTAAAATGGAGAACCACTGGAGGATGTAGAGCAGTAAAATACATAATATGACTTAGATTTTAAAGATATCTTTGTACTTCTTGTGAAGCATAGACTGCAAGGGACAAAGGCAGATGCAGAAAGAGCAATTAATAGGCCAATGTTGTAATCCTCATAAAAGATGATGGTTGCTAAAATTAAAGGACTAGTGGTAGAGGGGACAAGGAGTGGTCATATTCTGGATATAAATGCAATCTAATTGTTATTGGCAAGCAGCTTTCAACCCAATAAAAGAAAGATCTTCTTAATAGGGATTTTATAATTCCCAATGAGTCACCAAGCTTCCCGTGCCTGGAGATAACCTGGCAGAAGTCAGATGGCCACCTGTCAGAGATAATAGAAGAGTTTCCTACATTGGTTAGAGTTTCCATCTAATGAGGTTTAATACTCTCCTATAGCATAGGGCCTTAGCTACACAATAAATCTTTTGATAAAATGTGATAACTAAATTAAGGGTAAGGGACCAAACAGAGTTGGATATATCTACTAAGATGACTTCGTTTTTGTAATAAGAATGAAAATGATTTTGCTTTACTCCACTGAATGTTAATGGACTTAACTCCCCAATCAAAAACACAGATTGAAGGAGCAGGTGTAACTCAGTGGTGTGAGCACCTGCTTCTCATATACAAGGTCCCAGGTTCAATCTTAGGTACCTATTATATATTTTTTTTTCTTTCTTTTTTTTAAAGGCACAGACTGGCAGAATGGATTAAAGATATATACCAGCCATTTATAAGCTGTCTACAAGAAACAAATAGGAAGGAAACAAATAGGCTGAAAGTGGAATTTTGCAAAAGATATCCACACAAACAAAAACCAGAAAAGATCTGGAGCAGCTACACTAATATCAGACAAAACAGACTTTAAATGCAAAACTCCTATAAGACATGAAGAAAGATATTCTATATTAATAAAAGAGGCAATTCACCAAGAAGAAATAACAATGATAAATATTTATGTACCTAACCTAGGTGCCCCAAGATATGTGAGGTAAACACTGGCAAAACTGAAGGGAGAAATAGACGTCTTTACAATAATACTTGGAGACTTCAATACACCACTCTCATCATTAGATAGAACATCTGGACAGAGGATCTATAGGGAAATGGAGAGCTTGAATAATATGATAAATGAACTAGACCTAACAGACATATATAAAACATGGCTCCCAAAAACAGCAGCATGTACATACTTCTCAAGTGCTCATGGAACTTTCTCCAGGATAGACCATGTGTTGGGTCACAAAACAGGTGTCAATAAATTTTAAAAGGTTGATATTATACAAAGCACTTTTCTGATCATAATGGAATGAAGCTGAAAGTCAATAACAGGTGGCAAAAGGGGAAGCTCACAAATATATGGAGGTAAAACAACGCACTCTTAAACAATCAGTGGGTAACAAGAAGAAATTGCAAGAGAAATCAGTAAATATCTCAAGGTGAATGAACACAACATATCAAAACTTATGGGATGAAGTGAAAGCAGTGCTGAGAGGGAAATTCATAGCCACAAATGCTAACATTAAAAGTGAAGGGAGGGAAGCAGCTGTGGCTCAATCAGTAGGGCTCCCGTTTACCATATGGGAGGCCCCGGGTTCAGTTCCCGGGGCCTCCTGGTGAAGGCAAAGCCCGCCCGCACGGCATGGTTAGCTGACCCAGCGAGCACAAGCAGCAAGGGGGGGGATAAATGAATAAATAAATAAAATCTTTAAAAAAAAAAGTGAAGGGAGAGCTAAAATCAAAGTCCTAACTGCACACCTGAACTAGAAACAGAACAGCAAACTAATCCCAAAGCAAATTGAAGGAAAGAAATAACAAAGATTAGAGCAGAAATCAATGAAATTGAGAAGAACAACAAAAAATAATAAGTCAGCAAAACCAAAAGTTGGTTCTTTGAGAAGATCAACAAAATCAAGAAACCCTTAGTGAGACTAACAAAGAGAAAAAGAGAGAAGATGCAAATAAATGAAATCAGAAATGAGAGGGGACCCCACAAAAATAAAAGAAATCATAAGAGGATACTATGAACAACTGTATGCTAACAAACTAGACAACATAGACAAAATGGACAAATTCCACCCACAAACCACCTACAATGACCCTAGAAGAAATAGAAGACCTCAACAAACCAATCAGAAGTAAAGAGATTGAAACAGCCATCAAAAATTTTCCAAAAATGAAAAGTCCAGGACTCGATAGATTCACAGGTGAGTTCTACCAATCATTCAAAGAAGATTTAATACCAATCATGCTCAAAATCTTCAAAAAAATTGAGCAGGATGGAACACAACCAAACTCATTCTATGAAACCAACAGCACCTAATACCAAAGCCAGATAAAGATACTACCAAAAAAAGAAAATTACAGACCAATTTCTCTAATGAATATAGATGCAAAAATCCTCAACAAAATTATTGCTAATCAATCCAACAGCACATTAAAAGAATTATACGCCGTGATCAAGTGGGCTTTATCCCCAACATGCAAGGGTGTTTCAACACAAGAAAATCAATAAATGTAATACACCAAATTAATAAATCAAGGAAGAAGCTTGTTTTTTTGTTTGTTTGTTTGTTTCTTCCGGTTCCTGTGTTACTCAGTGATCCTTAAGGTTTAATTAAATCAATATTTATCCATATAAATGCTTTTATAGTTAGTTCGGGACTAAACTGATTGGAGAAAAGTATACATTAAACTAAAATAGTAACGTAATTTTAAACACTCTTACTCTTTTCCTCGAAGGGCCCTGAAGAAGCATAATCTCCAAAGGGAATGTGGGCAACAGTTGAGTATAGCTGGAGTGCATCTCGTTAATAGTAGCTTCCCTGTGCTGCTTCTAGAGAGTTAGGAGACTCTGGACATAAAGAGCACTGAGGAGGGACATAAAGGGATAGCATCTACTACCAATTAGTTTAGGTGTTTTATATGTATTACCTCATGTATCTTCACAACTCTTTATGAGGTAGGTACTATATTTCTATTTTATGGATAGGGAAATGGAGGGACAGAGAAAGTAACTTATGAAGTGCTGGAGTTGTAATGCATGCAGTCTGATTCCAGAGCCTGTATCCTTAAACTGCTATACACTCTTGCCTCCTAGTAGGGAGTTTGCTCATTGAGAGTCCTGCAGAAAAAGGATTCTATTGTTAAATTTTGGAACCATGCATTCTATAGTCTCTTCTTGGAGATTTACTATGTACAGTAAAATATTAAAGGTTATGTGAAGACCTGAAAAAACAGTAAATAAATCAAGGAAGAAAAATCACATGATCATCTAGATTGATGCAGAAAAGGCATTTGATAAAAATCCAGCATCCTTTCTTGATAAAAATACCCCAGAAGATAGGAATAGAGGGGGTGGGTGTAGCTCAGTGGTTAACTGTCTGCTTCCCATGTATGAGATCCCAGGTTCAATCCCAGGTACCTCCTTAAAAATAAACAAACAAAACAAAGGAATAGAAGGAAACTTTCTCAACATGATAAAGTACATATATGAAAAACCCACAGCTAACATTGTAGTTAATAGTGAAAGACTGAAAGCTTTCCCATTGAGATTGGGAACAAGATAAAGATGCCCACTGTCACCACTCATTCAATATTGTGCTAGAAGTTCTAGCTAGAACAATTAGGCAAGAAAAAGAAATAAAAGTCACCCAAATAGGAAAAGAAGAAGTAAAACTTTCACTATTCACTGATAACATGATCCTATACCTAGAAAATAACAAAAAAACCTACAAGAAAGCTGCTAGGGCTAATAAATGAGTTCAGCAAAGTGGCAGGATACAAGATTAATATGCAGAAATCAGTAGCATTTCTATACTCTACTAATGAGAAATCTGAGGAAGAAGTCAGGAAAAAATTTCCATTTACAATAGCAAATAGAATAAAATATTTAGGAATAAATTTAGGATTAAACCAAGGACATAAAGGACTTGTATTCAGAAAACCACAAAACACTGCTAAAAGAAACCAAAGAAGGGAGTGGATGTGACTCAAGCAGTTGGGCGCCCTTCTCCCACATGGGAGATCCCAGGTTCGGTTCCTGGTGCCTCCTAAAGTAGATGAGCAGATGCAGTGAGCTGACGAACGAGCAGACACAACAAGCAGACACAAGAAACAGGGAGCAGATATGGCTCAAGTGGTTGGGCACCCGCCTCCCACATGGGAGATCCCGGGTTTGGTTCCCAGTGCCTCCTAAAAAAGACGAGCAGACATAATGAGCAGACAAGTAGACACAATGAGCAGGCAATGAGCAAACAGATGAAGGGTCTATCTCAGGTGGGGAGGGAGGCAATCTATTTAAAAGAAGACCTAAATAAATGGAAAGACATTCCATGCTTGTGGATTGGAAGACTAAATATCATTAAGATGTCAAACAGATTTACAGATTCAACACAACTCCAATAAAACTTCCAAGAGCGTTTTTTTGAGAAATGGAAAAGCCAATTATCTAATTTCTTTGGAAGGGTAAGGGGCCCGGAATAGCCAAACATGTCTTTTAAAGATAAGAACAAAGTTAGAGAACTCTTACTTCCTGGTGTTAAAGAATATTACTTAACTACAGTGGTAAAAACAGCATGGTACTGGCATAAAGATAAATATGTTGACCGATGAAACTGAACTGAGAGTTCAGATATAGACCCTCACATTTATGGTTAAGCGATTTTTGACAAAGTTGTCAAGCCCACCCAGCTGGACCGGAACAGTCTATTCAACAAATGGTGCTGGGAGAACTGGATGCCCATATCCAAAAGAAAGAAAGGAGATGCTATCTCACACCTTATACAAAAATGAACTCAAAATGGATCAAAGATCTAAATACAAAAGCTAGAACCATAAAACTCCTAGAAGAAAATGTAGGGAATCATCTTCAAGATCTTGTGGTAGGTGGTGGTTTCTTAACCACACACCCAAAGCACAAAGTAATGAAAGAACAAAAAATAGATAAATGAACCCTCCTCAAAATTAAACACTTTTGTGCTTCAAAAGACTTTGTCAAGAAGGTAAAAAGGCAGCCTACTCAATGGGAGAAAATATTTGGATACTACATATCTAATACAAGTTTGATGTGCACATTATATAAAGAGATCATACAGATAAGAACACTCCTTCACTGTTGGTGGGAATGTAGAATGGTGCAGCCTCTATGGAAGACTTGCTGGTTCCTCAGAAAGCTAAATATAGGTCCGGCAATCCTGCTACTAGCAATATATTCAGAACTGAAAGGAAGGATGCAAACTGACATTTGCACACCCATGTTCATAGCAGCATTATTCACAAGTGCTAAATGATTGAAACAAACCATATGTCCATTAAACAATGAATGGATGAACAAAATGTGGTATATACATATGATGGAATACTATTCAGCTGTAAGAGGAAATGAAATTGTGATACATATGACAACATGAATGAACCTTGAAGACATTATGTTGACTGAAATAAGCCAGACACAAAAGGACAAATATTGTTTGGTATCACTAATATGAACTAAATATGATGAGTAAATTCATGGAGTTAAAACCTAGAGTATAGGGAAGCGGCTGTGGCTCAATCAGTAGGGCTCCCGTTTACCATATGGGAGGCCCCGGGTTCGGTTCCCGGGGCCTCCTGGTGAAGGCAAAGCCCGCCCGCACGGCATGGTTAGCTGACCCAGCGAGCACAAGCAGCAAGGGGGGGATAAATGAATAAATAAATAAAAATCTTTAAAAAAAAACAAAACAAAAAACAAAACAAAAAAAAAAACCTAGAGTATAGGTCACTAGGAGACAGAATAAGCATTGAGAAAGAGGAGATAATGCTTGCTTAATATATATAGATTTTTAAATAAGGTTGATGTTAAGGTGTGGAAATGGATAGAGTAGATGGTAACACATTACAGTGAGTATAACTAACATTGCTTATTTATAAAGGTGATTGTGGCTGAAAGGGGTATCCTAGGGATGTAAATGTCAATTGAAAGAAAGCTACTGGATAAAATAGGAGCTGTATAACATAGTGAACTTGGTGGTGGACAAGGATTGTGGTTAATAGTACAAATACAAGAATGTTCTTCTATGAACTAGAACAAATGTATGTCACTATTATAAGGTATTAAGAATATGTAATACCTGGGGAAAAATGCAACTAATGTAACTAATGGACTATAGTTAACAGTAATATTGTAATATTTTGCAGCAATGGCAAGCAGATATTTTTCAATACTAAGGGACAACAGTGGGGGTATAAGAGGGTATGGAATTTTTCCTTTTGGAGTAATGAAAATGCTCTAAAATCAACTAAGGTGATGACAGCACAACTCTCTGATGAAACTGAGAGCCACTGAGTGTACAATTTGGATGGATTGTACAAAGCTTTGGACTATATAACACAGAGAACCCTGTGGTGATGATGGACTGTGGTTAACAGTACAAATATTAGAGTGTTCTCTCATGAACTATAATAAATGTACAATACGAATACATAATGTTAATAATAAGGTGGTTTGCAGAACATACACCAAATATAACCTATAGACTATAGATAGCAGTAATATTTTGATGATAGTCTTTCATCATTTGTAACAAATGTTCCACTACAATGCAAGGGGCTAGTGCAGGGATTCTTAACCTTTTTTGTTCCATGGACCCCTTTGCCAGTCAGGTGAAAACCACAGACCCCTTCTCAGAATGTAGCACCAGATAGTTTTATAACATTCAACTAGCATTGGGTCTAACAACTACTGTAATTTCAAAGTATGGATAAGTGTAAGCGATTTTTCGAGATATACAACTGTAATGTGATATAAAATGAATACTACTGTAATCTATTGCATGCATTCATAAATGAAGGAAATGCTAGCTTTCAGTTAGAGGTCGGAGAAAATAGAGATAATAAATTGATTTTTTTCAGTTCAAGCTCATGGACCCCCTGAAATCTAAGGGGTCCGTGGACCCCTGGTTAAGAAGCCCTATGCTAGTTGGTAGGGTGATGTATGAGAGTCCTGGTTATTATGCATGATTGTTTTGTAAGCTCACAGTTTTTCTACTTTAAATATGTTAATTAATGTACTTTGACACAAGCATATCACTCAAGAGGTTTTGGGTAAGTTGGGGGCGGTTGGGTGACGATTAAGGTTTTTTTTTAGTCGCTCTCCATGGTGCTGAAACATTACCAATGGTCAAGACAACGTTCTCATAACTCTGCCTCCTTCTCCTTGGAGGCAAGGCTACGGGGCTTGTGCAATGACATGAGGCACGGATGGGGTGGGATGGGGAGGTAAGAGAACAAAGAAAGAAAAGGTGTCTTAGAATTCTGTATATTACAGCTGGTAAGAATTTCAGAAGTATCTAGTCTTATCCCTTAATCTTGCAACTGAAGAAACATAGTTTTAGAACACAAGCACACTTGCCCTAAGTAGCAGAGATCCAGGACCCACTGTAATCTGGGATGGTATAAAATGAGAGAGTGGTGGTCCTGTGGAGTTATTCTTAACATCTCTGCCAGAAGTTTCTATCAGTTGAGTTCTCTCTCATTCTATTGAATGCATTCATCATCCCAGACAAACAGCTTTCTCAGAAACATGCTCTAGGTTGTGTGTGAGTTTTCCTTTGCAATGAATTTACACCCCGGCAAAGCCGAACTTTATACCCATGAGCAGCATAATGGGGCCGCTAGCTGGTGTCACCTTAGCCTTCCAGGATTCTGCAACTAGCTCTACTTTTTATTAATATTCCCATCTAATTAACCTGTCACAATTTCAGAAAGATAGGCTTTGAAGGAGCTGGGTATGTATTTCCATGTTATCCTTGTCCTTGGGCAGCTGACTTTATGCTTAGTGAGGCTGTAGATTTGCCATTTGGTAGAATACAATTAATGAGACTGGGGGATGGGGAAGAGCAGATGGGTAAAACACCCAGTGATCAGAACAAGCAGAGGATCAGCAAAGAGCTCCCGCCATAATCTGGTTAATTTTTACAAAAGAAAGAAAACACAAGAGTCTGCTGAAATAGGTAATCACACTGCTCAAGCAGGCAGGCATTTTTCTTTCCTGAATTATGTAGATAAACACAGACATGCCTTAGAGATGCAGATTTATATATCTGAAGAAGCTACTTTAAATCTTCATTTTAAAACTTGGTTAAATTCTAATTAGGTGTGTGTGTGTTTTAACTGGGCTGACAGACTTTAATAACTATTGAACTAGTGAATTACAAAATGCTGTTGACTCTTGAACTGTAAATAGAACAAAGCCATCTGTGCAGTAGGGAGGATGGAAGTTCCAGCCTTGCCCTCCCAGAGGCTCAGTGTAAACTTGGATCACAGATGGAGATGGATCAGCTGCCCTGAGCTCCAACTTCATCAGGCCTTAGGGCCCCAGAGCCAAGAACAGGTGTGGGCCACGTGTCTAGTCTCTGCGGGGACTAGGAAGGGCTTCCTTGAGACCCATGCTGCAAACAAAAGCTGGAAAAGGGACTTTCCTGGCTGTTTGAACATATGCTGCCCAAAGGTGATGGGGAAACTGGCCTCCTCGCCTTCTTCAGGTACCTCCTACATACCCATGTGCAAGAGCACTTCAGATGAGAGGGACTTTTACCAAAGTGTGTCTCCAAGTCTGAGTTCCAGAGTTCTCACTATTGTGCTATCTAACATCTGCACAGGTGTAGCTGAGACCTGGGAAGGCATGTCTGGAGAGCTGTCTGTACCACCCGTGTCCCCCTGCACCTCCACCCTAACTAGTTCACTCAGCTTTTGTGGAGAGGGTCCTCGTTTAAAGAAAAATCTTTACTACTCTGCCTTTCATCCATACCGGAAAATCCTTTATTTTTTCTTCTCGTTTTTCTGTTATGCTTGAGTGAATGTATTATTTCCTTCCTAGTTGGAAGTAAATTCCCTTTTACAAAACCTTTTTAGCAAATAAAGAAAACTATTGTGGCAGGGACAGAGAGCTCCATCTTTCATTATGCAATCCGGAGGGAATCTTATGAGCTGGGGTTTGCCCTTGAGAATTCCTGTCTGGAGGAAGAGGTTTAGAATGTGACTCAGGGAGGTTCCCCTGTCCACAATCTTCTGATTTCCCTGGCTCATGGTGCTTCTAGGGCAGGAAGGTTTGCATAGGAGTGGGGACAAGGGCTAAATAGGTGATTGGGGCGGGGGTGAGGCTCCAGAAAGCCTGAGCCATGTTCATCTAAGGCCCTCAGGAAACCCCAGTGGGGCCTGATCCTGCATTGCAGTCTGAAGCCTGCTTAATTGCTAGTAATTAAGGCAGGATCTATAGTTTCGGGGCATGTCTGGTGGGGGAGGGGTTGGGTTTCTGGCCTTGAATGAGCTGCAGAAAAGCGAGCTGCTGCTCCATTGAGCTTACAGCTTCAATGCTCCCAGGGCCTGTTGCTGGGCAGTTTTCAGTATGGGAATCTTTGTAAACCTGCTCTTTGAGGATGGAGAAGTGCTTTTCATAGGAAATCTGGGTAGAATAGAAATTGCTGGCTTTTATTGAGAGTTTACTATAGGTCAGGCATTGTGCTAAGCACATTTAATTCTCAAAACATATCAATGGTAAATTAATAGTGATGATGACAAAAGATTAGACAATTTGCTCAAGGTCCACAGTTAGCACAGAATGCAAATTTCGTTAGATACAAAATTCATGCTTTCAACCACCATCCTATTCTGCAGAGATTGCAAACTGATACCTACAAGACTGGATCTTCCTTTCTATGTGTCTGGTTTCCACATTGTTGTAGAATAAGGAAATATCAAATGAAATTCACGATTTCTGATTTTCTTGGGGGAAAAAGATAAGATCTGCCAACACTAGTCCAATTTTTGCATGACAACAATGAATCGGGGCTAAGTAGCTGTTTCCCCTTTCAGAGAGAGAATCTACAGGTCTTCCATTTGTACTGCTCCCTCTTGCCTAACTTCTAGCCCATTTTAATCATTCATGGGACTTGCCTGTACCTTGTTGGCATTTTGAGTTTGTGACACCACAGCCCATAAAGCAAAATGGGATAAAACATACAAAAAATGTAGGAACTGGGATAAAGGAATGAAATGGTCAGACCTAGTTACACAATCAGCAAGCATCCTTGTACTCAGTCACACACTCAAAGAGCAAAAGCTTGTCACTGAGGCCGATTTATCCTTAGTCTCATTTTCAAGCTCACCCATAAGCAGGGATGAGCTTGCTCCGGATGGGAGCGGGAGGCAGAGGGGGGATATGCACAGAAATCTCAAGAAGCATGGTAGTCTGAGACAAGCAACTTTCCTTGTCTGCTTTTAAGAGATTGCTTTTCATAAAGCTTTGCTGTAAGCTATGCTTTATCATGACTCCAGCTGGACAGAATCCGAAAGCTAAAAGCCTGCAGCTTCCAGAGAACGAGGGCATTTGGCTGCCATTAAGACT
Organism: Tolypeutes matacus; assembly: GCA_026826555.1. Lineage (NCBI taxonomy): Eukaryota > Metazoa > Chordata > Mammalia > Cingulata > Chlamyphoridae > Tolypeutes > Tolypeutes matacus. The sequence continues at coordinate 3,285,123 of JAKSZT010054472.1, read as the reverse complement.
GTAGAGCCACACCAGCCTGCTTGCTTCTGGGTAATCAAGTGGGAAATTTTATCTGCGTCTAGAGTTTCCCACTGTATCAGTCTTCTCCAGGCCCCTGCAGAGTTCAGATTCACGTATCCACACAGGCAATCCTGCCCTTTAAAAGGCTGAGGTGACTTCTGGGGAGGAGAGGACAATTAAGCGATTTATTGGATTTCTTTAACCTGATGAATCAGCCACTCTGATCAAGGCAAGGCCCATTATGATCTGGTACAATGTTGAAGTGCAGCTTTTGAGGTCCTTGGAGTGAGCAGAGAATTCACTCACATCAAACACCTCCAGAGAAGCACGGGCCCCTTAACCTCTGGAGCCAGACTGAAAGTGCACTGTGACCTCCAAGCTGAGGCAATGAGACTCCAGAGGATTTTGTCTTAGAGGGACAATCAAGCTTGGGTTACTGACAATGAGGAGGACTAAGCTTTTCCTTAATGACCTCTAGGTCAGCTGCCATTTTCACACTGGCCCCATATGTGTGTGATGTAGTCCCTGTCCTAGATTAGTTCTTCCGGGATGGATTCTTCACTAAAATATCTCAGCTAAGTTTGCTCTTTCTTTACCCTAATCCTTGAAGTTTCCCTGAGAGGATGACTCCAGCCCTTAGCAGAGGTGATGTAGTAGACCAGGAAGATGGGGTGTGGAGTTAGGCAGCCTTGGGCTTGTGCCCCGGCTCTGCCACTTGCTATCTGAGTGGGCCTATTAGTCACCTAACCTTTTGGAGCTATGGTTCCCTCATTCAATAAGTGTATAGTAAGCCCACCTCCCAATGTTGGAATGAAAATTCTTTGAAATAATGCAGCATATAAAAGGTCTATGGGGGGTGGATGTGCCTCAAATGGTTGGGCATCCGTCTTCCATGTGGAGGGACCTGGGTTCGATCCCCGGGACCTCCCAGTAAAAATAAAAAGAGTAATACAGAAGTTGCACGGGCCACCAGGCCCCAAGAGCAGGTGCACCGCCAGGCCCCGCGAGTGGGTGAGCCCCCAGGCCCCGTGCATAGCTGCCAGGTCCCGGGCAGGTACACCGCCAGGCCCCACAGAGCCACGCAGCAGGATAATTACATAACAGAAGAGTGACACAAGGGAGAGCCAAAACGAGATACGCCAAAAAACCAGGAACCAAGGTGGCGCCAGTGGTAGGACACCTCTCTTCCACATTGGAGGTTCCCAGGATTGAATCCCAGTGAAGACAGGAGGAGAAGGATGAGAAGAGAGGGCAGGAAACAGACACAGAGAATTGCCCAGCAAATGAACACAAAAACAGCAAAAACGGGGGTGGGGGGGCAGGCTAAAAATGGATAAAAGTAAGTAAATAAATAAATAAATCTTTAAAAAAAAAAAAAAGGTCTTGTGTGTTCTATCCCATGCCTACTTCTCTAATTTTATCTCTTCCCAACCCCCTTTCTCACTCTCAGTGTTGTTTCTTCTGATAAGAACATTCTTCCCACCCCTCACCCCACCCCTGCCTCCCCTTCCAGAGTGAATCAGCTCCCCAAGCTGAATCCTGTTAAACCACCTTATGCTTTCTCCTTGCAGCACTCAATGCTGTTTGTGAGATATGACTATCTGTCTGTCCCACTACAATTAGAACATCTTCAGGGCAGGGCTCAGCTATTTTGCTCACTGTTGTATCTCAAGTGCTTAACAAGTATTTCGCAAAAAGTATGTCCTCAATAAATGTTTGTTGAAAGCGGAATAAATTATAAAACTCAGCTTAAACTTTCTTTTGATTATATAATAAATGGACAGTTAACAGGCATGTGTTATGAGATCATTCTGACCATATACAAAAATTAACACAGAATGGATCAAAGACATAAATATAAAAGCTAAAACTTTAACAGTTTTAGAAGGAAACATAAGGGTAAATCTTCATGATCTTGGATTTGGCAGTGGAGTTTTATATATGACACTGACAGCTCAAGTAACAACAACAAAAAATAGACAAAAAGTATTTCATCAAAATTTAAAACTTTTGTGCTTCAAATGACGCTATCAAGAAAGTTAAAAGATTATTCACAGAATAAAAGAAAATATTTGCAAACCATATATCTGATAAGGGATTTGTATCTGGAATAAATAAAGAATTCTTACAACTCAACAATGAAAAGATAAATGACCCAGTTAAAAATGAGGAAAGGACTTGAATAGACACTTCTCCAAAGACATACAAATGGTCAATAAGCACATGAAAAAAATGCTTGACATCATTAGTCATCAGGGAAATGTAAATAAAAACCAGAAAAATGGTACCACTTCATACCCACTAGGATGGCTAGAATCAAAAAGTCAAATAATAACAAGTAGGGAAGCGGCTGCGGCTCAATCAGTAGGGCTCCCGTTTACCATATGGGAGGCCCCGGGTTCGGTTCCCGGGGCCTCTTGGTGAAGGCAAGCCCGCCCGCACGGCGTGGTTAGCTGACCCAGCGAGCACAAGCAGCAAGGGGGGGATAAATAAATAAATAAATAAAATCTTTAAAAAAATAAAATAAAATAAAAAAATAATAACAAGTATTGATGAGGATGTAGAGAAATCAGAACCCTCATGCACTGCTGATGGGAACATAAAATGATGCAGCCACTTTGGAAAACAATTTGGCAATTCTTCAAGAAAGTTAAACATAGAATTACCATTAACCTATCCATCCCACTCTAGGTATATACCCAAGAGAAACACAAACAAATGCCCACACAAAAACTTGTACATGAACATTCATAGCAACATTAGGCATGATAGCCAAAAGGTGGAAACAATCCAAACACCCATCAACTGGTGAACAGATAAACAAAGTGTCATATATCCATAAAATGGAATATTATTAAGCCAGAAAAAACATGAAGTGTTAATGCATGTTACAACATGGATGAACCTTGAAAATATTATAGTAAATGAAAGAAGCCAGCCTAAAAGATCACATATGATTCCATTCAAATGAAATGTCCAGAAGAGGCATATCTATGGGGATGGAGAATAGGTTAGTGACTGTCTAGGGCTAGGAAGATGGGAGGATTGGGGTGGCGATGATAGCCAAAGGGTACAGGGTTTCTTTTGGGGGTGATGAAAATGTTCTAAAATTGATTGTAGTAATGGTTGTACAAGTCTGTGGGTATACTAAAAAGTATTTAATTTTTACCCTTTAAATGGGTGAATTGTATGGCAAATGAATCGTATCTCAGAACTGTTTAAAAAAAAAAGATTATTATATACCTGTAAATTGTTAGGTTTTAAGAGAATCAGCAACTCTCACCCACAAGGAGATTATAAACCAGTTGAGAAGCATAGGTGAAACAATAAGCAATACTAATGGGCCCACCATGAACTAAGAGCTGCAGTCCTGAGAAGACACAACCTGGGGAGGGGAGAAAGCTTGCATAGGAGATGCTTTAACCAAGTACAGAAGTTACATTCTTGGGACGCTTGGTGCTGACACTAGTTATTTCTAGTACTGTTGTCTGATTTAGTCAGGTCTCCCCAGCTAGAATGGACTGTTTCCCCTTTGTTTCTCTCCACACTGCATGTACAGTGCCTGACATCCAGTTTAGGCTGGGGCTGTAGCCAGATTCAGGATTTAGAGCTTCCTGTCTGAGCTGACCTGTCTGTTAATCATGCCTGTGTCACCAAAAGCTTCCTTTTTGCAAAAGACTTTCTCATGTTTTCATTTGTTACCCTCCCCCCAAAGCCCAGGAGATCAGAAGAGCAAGGTAATGTTGCTGTATGTGGAAGTAACTGGAGAATGGGAAGGAGGAGGGAGGCTGGGCTTACTTCAAGGTCACTCAGGGGGCAAGCACCTGGCTGATCAGGGATTAGCATAGATGTTACAGTCCTGCTAAGCTCACAGAGCTAGGTGGTTTATCTATTTCAGAGATAAGTTTAGTAGCCCATTTAAGGGAGGAAAAAAAACTGTCTGAATCAACCTTTGTTTTAGGAATAAAATAAGTACAGTGGGCATGGGGGAAAGATCACATCTTTAAGAGGAAACACATAAACAATAAAGTTGCAAAAAAGAGTGTTCATGATCTCCAATATCTGAGACCCTCTAACATCTAGGGCCCCGAGATGGGGAAGATAATTGTAAACCAGCCCCAATGTTCCTTTGGCGAGTCTGTTCCATTTAATATATCATGTAAAGTATTTGTTCAGTTTGGCCATGACTCATTGCTTCTTTGAATTCTATTTTTAGCTGTTGCTTCTCATTTGGATTTTTCCACATATCAGAGGTTTAACTACATGTCTAAGGGGACAATATCTACCTTAGGGCTGAAAACTTGACCATACAGTTTTATTATTTGTAACTTGCAAAAGGTTGTGGTAAAAAAATGTCTTCTATCTACCCTGAAATTTGTTAAGATTGAGAGATTGAGAATTCACCCTGCAGAGAATACGTGATGAAATGCAAATTGTTTCAAGGGTGTTATAAGGTATAATTCTGAGACATCCCAGAGGAAGATGGGGCTACCTTGATCTTATTGTCCAATACCTGAACATATGACTCCTGAACCCCTCCCCAGAAAGGAATCTGGTAGGAGAGTGAAGAGGAAATGACCAATCAATGTGCTGGTAGAGTGGAGGGATGAGTTTGTGAAAAGCTAAGAAGACTTTAGAGAGAAGCAGTGGCTTTTAAGAATGATGGACGTGTGTCCAGGAGAGTGGATCCAAAAAGTGTAATCAGACCCCCAAAAGCAGAAGAGTGGGAACTTGAGCCAAAAAAGCGGGAATCTCAGGAAAGATGGATGGAAATGGAGACTAACCAAGATGGTGGACTTGTGGCTGTCAAGAAATCACCATTGGTCAACCTGTATTCTTTCTGATTTTCTAATGGTTATATGCATATATTTGTTAGTAAATGCATGTAACAGTTCTAGAATGATACACACCAAACTGATTAATTCTGGAGAGGATAAGTCTAATTGGGTTTGGGAAAGCAGGATGAATTGCCTTTAACTCTAAATACCTCCATGTTGTTTGATTTTTTTCTTTTCTTTTTTTTTTTTATATTTTTTTGTTATTTTGGTAAAAAAAATGTATTCATGTATTCCTTGTGTATTAAAGAAAAGAATAAATAAAAGACAACAGGGAGGGGGGGGCGGATGTGGCTCAAATGGTTGGGCATCTGTCTGCCATATGGAGGGACCTGGGTTCGATCCCCGGGACCTCCCGGTAAAAATAAAAAAATAAAAATAATAATAATAAAAAAAAAGACAACAGGGGAAAATATAAGACTACATGCCCACTGTTAAAAAAAAAAAAAAGACTTTAGAATATCATAAATAGAAGAAAATAAAAACCATCTGTCATCTTGCCACCCAGAGATAACCACACTAGAGTTATCCCTAGACAACCACTTCAGACCCAAATGGAGAACGATGGATTTGGAGTCCAGGTAGAAAAAGTCTCCATTGGTAGAAAATGAGGGCACCTTGCCAAGAAGACTTGAGGCAAGAGACCAGAACTGGGAATCTTGCTAAGGCCTGAGCAGACAAAGCTGTCAGCTAATACAGCTGCAGTGAGTAGCTGGTCAGGCAGTGGAGTTGGAGCTAGAGATCAGAGATTAGGGATGAGAGAGAAAAGCACCAGCAAGAAGGATTTGGGGGTTTGGATCCTTAAGTCAGATGGTTCATCTTCAGTCCTGTTTTCATCTTTTGCTGATAGATGATAAATTTCATCAGCAAGAGGTCAGAGGTTATAGGTGAACCTTGTTCACTTTGGTACTGGGATTACTCACAAGAGTTAACACTACCACACAGAGAACTCACTGTAGGTCACTATAGAAATGGGGTGGGCAGGGGGCATCTCTTCTAATATGAGGGACAGTGGCCTCAGAGTTCAGTCTTAGGTAAGGGAAGAGGGACCTATGATTAAAAGAGGAGTGACTTAGGACAGGCTAGAAGGACTGTCTTTCAGTGGGGATGCTATTGGCATTGGGACAACTCTTCGTTGTAGACTTCTCATGCATTGCAGCAGGCTGGGCACTCTGGCCTTCTTTAGCTTTGGATTTCTTGTACATTTTAAGGAGGAAGAGGAAAAAGAGCTGTTGGCTCTACCATGTATATTTAAAGAAATGTGCTCTTAACTTAGTCCAGCACAAAACACCTCTCAAGATAGAGCCTGTCACATCAATAAGATGTGAAACTCCATTATATCAGGATCTCTTCATATTTATCCACTTTTATGGCTAGAAAACTTTCATATTTACATAGGATATAGATAGCAATCAGTCAATAAACCTTGGATCTATTTTTAGATGCACATCTCTTGGCTTTTTCATAGCTGGACAACACAACAATGCAGTGTTTCCCATCTTAAATCAAGAAATCAGTCTCTCATTTTAAGTGGGAAAATGCATTGCATATTGCCTTGCTCATATCCATTTCACAAGTTAGTTAATTGTTTGGGAATATGTATGTATGCATTTTTCCCTTTAATGCTGACCTACACAAAACCGTTCAAAGAACAAATATCCAGCTGTAAACATTTTTCTTTGTTTTTTAATTTGTGAGACATAAAACAGTAAGAGCCTAACATGGCAAATTACTAATGCAGGGTTTTGAAAGAACCAATAGATATCTCAGCACTTGGAGAGTTCTAATCTTATTGGAATAGAGCCCCAAACCTCCCACCTTTTGGTAGAGAAACTGAGGTAAGTCAGGAAGGATATTGTCTTAGTTTGCCAGGGCTGCTATGAAAAATACCACACAACAGTTTAGCTTAAACAATTGAAAGTTATCATCTCAAGGTTTCAGAGCCTAGAAGTTCAAAATCAAGGTCTTGGCAGGCCATCCTTTCTCCAGAGTCTGTAGCATTCTGGTGCTGGCTTTCTGTAATCCTTGGGGCTCCTTGGCTTGCATCTCTGCCTCCATCATGTGACTTCTCTTTTTGGCTTCTCTTTCTGGCTTCTTTTTCTGGCTTCTATTTCTCCTGCCCAGTCATTTGTCTCTCTGCCTAGATTTCCTCTCCTTATAAGGACATCAGCCATATGCATTAAGGCTCTCTGTGATTCAACTTGACCTCATCTAAATAGTATCTTTGAAGATCCTATTAACTAATGAGTTCACACCTTAACTAATAATAACATTTTCAAAGGTCCAATTTACAGATGGGCTCACACCTACAGGAACACACGTTAAGGGGTGTCTTTTGTGGGGTACATGACTCAATCCCCAACAGATGTCTAAGAAGCTCTCCTTTTCTCCAGTCTTTGGGGTCCCCACACACTCTGGGTGCAACCCTAAGTCATTAGCTCAGAGACCAACAGTAGTAGAAAGAGCAGCAGCCACTGCTGTCAACATTTTTGAATGGCAATCCCGCACCAGGCATTATACTAAACATTTTACAGGTATTATCTCCTTTAGTCATCACAATTCCATAAAGTGGGTATTACCTATTTTACAGATGAGGAAACTGAGATATCTCTCAGAAAGTGGCAGAACATTTCACCCAGGGTCTCTAGAATGCCTGCTTCCATTCTCTGAACCACTACTTTAAACTTGGCTCAGTTTCTGGCTGTGATGGGTGGATAAAGGCAAAAGAGCTTCCCCTGCATTGCTTTGGGATCCCAAGCACAAAGGAGGGGCCCAAGGATACATGCAGGACCTGGGTCAAATTCTTTTTTTTTAAAGATTTTATTTATTTATTCATTTATCCCCCCCTTGCTGCCCGCGCTCGTCGGGTCAGCCAACCACGCCGTGCGGGTGGGCCCGCCTTCACCAGGAGGCCTCGGGAACCGAACCCGGGGCCTCCCACATGGCAAACGGGAGCCCCACTGATTGAGCCACAGCCGCTTCCCGGGTCAAATTCTTATAAGGTTTGGTATCAAGCATTCATTTCTCCAATATTCTCCAGCTGGCAGAGCAATTTTCATAGTTTCTGTTTTTAAAAGTCATGTAAGTCCTCTGAGTAGACAGGAAAGAATGGGTCTCCTCGGCCTGTTTCTTCTTTCATTTGCTTATTCAGCATCTTTTCCTTATAGTCGGGAGCAGCTGGAATCAGTGAGCTGGAACCCAAGTAGATCAATACCATGTGTGTGAAGCATCGTTAGCAGAACAGTAATGCTCATCGCAGATACATCCAGTATGTCAGTCAGGGTGTAGAGGTTAAGTAGACTTTGTCCAATGTCAAGAGATTCATCTTACTGGAACATGGTTCATTTTCTGCCTCACTCATCCATGACAGCTCCAGACAAGGTAAACTAAGTGTTATTTTTAAATATTCAGAACAATGCTTTTGGCACAGTGTTTGCGTAAATACTGAAAACACTACCGATCTATATAATAAACATGTACGCATAATCTTTAGGCGATAGGTCATCCAATCACATTGTGTGCAAAATATTTTTTAAAAATTGAATTCAGTTTTCATTTTGCTAAGGAAATATACAGTAAGATACCCAGATGCCAAATTCTTTGCAAACTGGAAAATACAGTGGTAACGAAATATCAGTGTACATGTTTTACAACATCAGGTCTGTGTCTGTGATTTTGTTTTTTGGTCATCTTTCTTTTTAAATGAAGATGCACAGCTATTGCAATGAATGATGACTAATAATTTAGGGCAAAATACGAGTAGAGGTAGAAGTTCATGCTAGATAGTGCTTTCCTTCTTAAACTTGTGTTGGGAGGCATGGCTCTTTGCTCAAGCTTAAAATTCTCTGTGGCCTTTAAGAGTCATGAAATAAACAAGGAGACATGCTCAGTAAAATGGAGGAAGGTGAATAAACTTTTTTCCTGCTAGGAAAATTCTTGGAACACCTTTCCTCAAAATTAGAGATATTTCATGAAATTTCACTCTGCGACCATTCATGGAAAAAAAATAACTGCTACATTGCAGGCTATGGATTCTGTATCCCCTAAAGGACATTACATTTTCAAGAAAACTCCTGCACAAATGCAAAATGTACAAAGAAAGACATTTTGTCAGATGTCTGACCACACAGATAAAACTATCCTAAACTCTTCTCCTTGTCATTTTTTCTCACTTATGTTCATGGTAGGAAAAGAGAAGTCTTAAGTTCCTGTTGCCAAGGGCATCCCCAAGCCCTAGAACACAATGCCACAAGGAAATAAAAGGCCTTTCAAAGCCAACAAATAATGATTGATCCCCAACTATTTGGAAAGATGGAACCATCTGGCTATGAAGGTAGGACTAAGTACCTTTTTTCCAAAGCCCCAGAGACACTAGAAGACTGGAGTCAAGGGAATGATACATGATCCTGGCCCTTAGAAAGAACTCACAAATATGAACTCCTGGCTGAGCTATTTAATGAAACGTGCTGTGTAAAGCCAAAATGTTTTAGCTTCTCTATGCAATGCTGGGGTACATGGATAAAACTAAGAGCTGGTATGAGATATTTATGTATGCAGCTGTCACCTTATAGGGGCATGGTTGACTGGAGATGGGCTAGGATTTGTTTACCTTGTTACATTGGCCTTCTGTTATATTAATTTAAAACAGCTTTTAAAATAAACTACAAGACCCTTTAGACACTTTTAAACCATGACTGTGCACATAAATATTTAGGGGCAATAACAATGCAGACTATAAGAAACTGCTAAAGTCTTTCATAAATACATGTGAGAGTGTTGCTACACAATGAAAGACTTGTACAAATAAGATATTCTTATTCTCAATACTGCTGCTATTTACAAACAAAAAGGACTGGTACATGCAGGAGAAGATTAGGCTCAACCTTGTTAGAAGATTGGGATTGGAAGGAATTCTGGAGCAGATGGACTAATCCTACTCAACTGAAAGGCAAAGAAAGTTCTCCTGGATGATCATAACTTAATCTGGATTGTTCTAGGTAGTTCAGACAATCCAGGTAACATCACAAGCAAGGTGATCCTGTTTGCATTGGTTGCCTGTCTTTATTGTCTAGGCAACCCAGCCCTGTCATATTACCCCCAACACTTTGTTTCTCTGTGTTCCTGACTTCGTACTTTCTGCTAGACATCAATCTCATCAGCTCTAGAATAGGTAGAGTGCTCAAAACACAAAGCAGTTGTGAAAGAACTGGTGAGCTTAGAATTACTGCCAAGTTGTCTTAGAGGGCCTTTAAAAAGTCCAAATAGAACCTTCTCCCTTTCTGGTATAGTGCTCTGTTTGCACAAGGGCAAGGACAAGATCTGAATGCCACATCATTGCTTTCAGTCTTCACTGGCACATGAGGATGCTATAAACTTTTTCTCTTTTCAGGGGAAGCTATAAAGTTTTCCCAGGAGAAGAATCCTTTAGCCTATAAGGCTGATAGCAGCAATCTCCTACCTTAAAGTGCCTTTTAAGAAATGATTTGCCTGAAATACATACACATTCTTATTATATATATTATGTGGGTGTCTAAATATCCCCTCTCCCCCACTTTTGCTATGGAAGACAGCAAAAGAGGATCAGTGCCTCAGACAAGTGAAGGCTAAAGTGCCTGAAGGAAGGGAAGTAGGTCATAAAATCACATGAAAATGTGATGCGTTGCTTATGTCTTTTCCTATAGTCATTTTTTTACCAAGATGATTTATTCCTATCATTTTCATTGAGCATAATAAATTCTTTAGCCCATCTGCACCTCCACGTGACCTTGGGTTTTATAGTATGATAACTGTGTTGATTACAGTCACGTTGGATACAAATCAACTCTGGAATAACCTGGATGACAACGTGGCAGGCAGCTGCAGATAAACAAAGAAGATCCCCGCTCTTAGATGGGGTGTTGTGGTCTGCAAGACAACCTTTCCAAGAGCCAGCAGGGAGGGTAAAGAGACACACAATCATCCTCTTGCTGAATTTTCCGTTTGGGTTCCACACCTGCATTTGGAAAGCAAAAAAGGATCATATCCCCAATTTAACCTGGCCTTCAAACAAGGCAAGGCTACTAGAAACTTTACGCTTCACTTCTTCCCCAACCTCCCATATTAATGACAAAAATAATAGCTTCCATTTTTTGAGCATTTTCTCTGTGCCATGCAATGCCTGAGTGCCTTACACTTATTGATTATCTTATTTAATCCTCACAACAGCCCTGTGAGGCAGACGATTATTAACCCCACTTTACAAATCGGAGTCTGCGGTATAGAGAGATGGGATAACTGGCTCAAGTAAGTGTTTGAGATGCATAGTGAGGTTGGATGCTCATGTTAAGCAGAATATTGGAGCTCTTGGAATCCCCAACTTTCTCCTCTCCTTGCCTTCGTCTTCAGCCCCCTCAGATTCAACTTTTTAGAATTGGTGCCTAAATTCTTGCTGAGAGAAATGAGAGCAACTAATCATCATGAACCTCAGCTTCTGAGTTTGTGTCCTCATCTGGGGGTCAGATAGCTCAGTCAGCATCTGATGCCGGGGTGTTGGGAAAAGGAAGCAGGGACATTTTTGTATATTGCCCAAGGAAGGCATCATATTTGAAGCTCCTGAACAATGCTGAGATACATTGAAATAAGAGGGCATTTAGAAGAGCCTGAGGCCTTAGGGGTACTCTTTTAAAAACAACTGCCTCTGAGGAGTTTTCAGATATCAGCCAAAGAATCCATTTCCTCCCACAAGCACAGAACTTTCAGGGGACATTTTATGCTGTGGCTTCTGAGTGCCTATTTTTATCACTGACCAATTATTGATAAACTGAAATGCCTTTTATTTTCTATTGACAATGTCATCTTTTGCTATTTATTTTAGGAAGATATGATGTCTTGAGAACAGAACTTCACCTCCACAAAAAAGACTAAGAGCAATTATAAAGCTTGCTTTAGCCACAAGGAGATTCTTCCCTTAATTAGTAAGAATGGTTGCAGTCGTGTGTTAAGGGTTGTTAAGCTTTTGGTGGGATTTCTCAGTTTCAAAGTTCTTAAATTTTAAAGAGAGTTCCCAGTTTGCATCTGCTGGGTAGAGATAGACATTTTGGAGCCATTCTTCTCAGTGCTGGGTTATCTGGGCTCCTGCAAGTAAGTGTCCTCCTTCCTAGTCTCACCCAGAAGGGCTGACCAGCCACAGTCACAAATTCAGGCCTGTTATTCCTGGGCCCCTGCAGGAGGAAGTCATAGAGCAAGTTCCTGAGTGCTGCCCTGCCCCCTGCAGGCCTGGAGGATAGTAGTGGGGGTGGGAGATGAGAGGGGGCCCAGCAGTGTCCCAAAGAGACATGGCAGTTAATCAGAAAGGTGACTTGGCACCGTCCTGGACTTCTCTTGCTGGTACCTACCTGGCAGCTTCCTGAGAAGCCTGGAGTCACCATCTTCTCCTCTGCTGGGAAAAGCTGAACGAGTGATCCAGAAAATAGCAGGTCAAGACACTATGCTCCTTACTTTCCCTTCATGTTAATTTTGCTACCGGAGAGAAACTTCTCAAAGATCATATTTGTAAAGGGAAATCAAGACGGAAAGTCAGACCATGGTATCACAAAAAAACATATGGAAGCACCTGACTTTTAAGCAAATTATAAATCAGATTTGAATTGTAATCAAAAAAAAAAAAAAAGGAGGTTTTCCTAAGGTGCCGATTAATTGTGCTATTATTTTAAATTTAACTCTTATAGGTAATACAGCCACGTGGTTCAAAATTCAGAAAGGTATACAGTGAAAAGTCTACCACTCTCCCCTGTGTCTTAGCCACTCAGTTTTCTTCCTTCTTGGGCATCCTTTCCGAGATATTTTATGCTTATAAAATATATATCTATTCCCCACTTTTTCCACACAGATACTAGTATCTTTAGCACCTTGCTTTTTTCCCATTGAATAATACTATTTTAGAGACCTTTTGATATTAGTACATAAAGAACCTTCTCTTTTCCATGGATACATAGTATTTTATAATGTAAATGAACTATTATATGTTTTTGCTGTCCCCTAATTTTGGGCAATCATTTCCTATAGTTATTGAAATCTGGACTGGTCACTGAGAACAGTTGGAAATCTGTCTCCTTGGAGTTATTTAAAATTGAGAAAAATTCTCATAATACAGTGCTTTGAATAAATATGCCTGTGGCAGTTTGATGTAATTATGAATTCCAAAAATATAATTGAATCATGCTTGTAAACTGATCTGTTAATCTGGGCATGATTAGGTTAGGATTAGGGCATTGAGCCCCACCCCTTGGCGGGTGGGGAATCGAATATAAAAGGCAAGGCAAAGGACAGTTGAAGCAGTCTTTTGAGAAGCAGTTTTGATGTTGGAAAGAAGGCCCCAGGAGAAGAGAAGCAAGCAGTTTGCCTGATGGTCTACAGCTGACCTTATAGAGGAAACAGGAGCTAAGCCTGGAGAGAAACACAGCCCCGGGAAGAGAGGAACCCAGAAGCCTGAACCCTGGCAAACGACGGCAGCTGTCTTGCTCCAACACGTGGCAATGGATTGTGGTGAGAGAAGAAACTTAACGCTTTATGGCCTGTTATCTGTGGACTTCTACCCCAAATAAATACCCTTTATAAAGACCAACCCAGTTTTGGTATTTCACATTAGCACCCTTTTGGCTGACTAATACAATGCCCATGAGATAAGTCCCTGGACAGTTGCTTTCAGACAATGATAGTATCAGCTGAGGAATGCTGAGAACCTGGACTCCAGAATTCTCCATGGCAGGCCTTAGTATCTAAGTATCTAAGGACTCACCCACTTTCACAGCCTTTTAAAAGATGATTGTGAAGACTTTAATAAATAGTATTTGATAATAATGGAGAAATGCACCATGTGTGCCTAGATGAGGATTATCCTAACCTTTGCTTTTAAAACACTATAGTTACCATTTTAAAATAGAAAACACATTTGACATCTGCTCTGTTCTGCCATGGCATTTAACCTGTGGTAAAACTCCCTTCGCCTTATGGTGTGCATCTCAAATGCAAAAGAAAAAGATTAACTGCCTTCTAATTCAGAGCTTTGAAGATCCAAACTGAAACTACAGTGATTACCTTTATAGAACATTTGAACTATATTTAATTCTAGTCTTCAAATTCATTTCCCCCATTTTTATTTATATCACTGACATAATAACATCTTTTTTTTTATTGATCTTAGGACCACGCCCATCAGCCACACTGTCAGAGCAAAGTCTTTTGGAGCATGTGCTACGGGAAAATATAAAAAGCACATGATTGCAGGAAGAAGCAGCAGGTGGAACAACTCGGCTTCCTGAAATCCAGTTTGGAGAGCTCAACTTCACATAACTTACTCAGAATGAGCTGTTGCATTGGGTTGTAAGATAAAAGAATAGTGAGAAGTACTCCTCAGAGGACTCCCCCTTAGCTGCCTGTGCTAATTCTATGAAGCAACTGAAATGTGCTCTGGTCATTCAGAGACACCAGTCCAGAGGTTGCTTCACCTGGCAGCTGGGATTCCTTTACGGATAGGATTGAAGATCCAGTGCCAGGCACTGACAAGGGGTTTTATTGATCTTAGGACCACGGATGAGAAAGAAAGAATAAGACAAAGAGAAGAAAAACTGGGATCAGGGGACTCTCCGTCCAATATGGAGAGAAGACATGCTTATTGAACTGGGATATTCCAAGTGGACGCCTTGTGGAAATGAGAGGGTAAAGAAGTTTATGGATGTTTACTACACATTATCAAGTGGGAAAAAAGCAGGGCATATAGAGAGGGAATTTACTGAGGAGCTAAAAAGCTTAAACTTTAGGGTCCCCTGCTTGCACAGGTCCCTTGCCTATTTATATTCATGATTTTGAAACAATTTCTTAAAGAAGTGTCCAAACTTTATAAGCTTCACAGCCACAAAATCTATATCTACCCTAAGCCCAAAATAACATAAACATGATTCCATTTTCAAAAATAGAAAAATAAGTGCATATGTAACACACATACAAGTTAGAGAGGACATATACCAAAAATGTTAAAACAGATTTTCTCTGAGGGTGACTTTTAATTAATTAATTTGTTATCTCAACTTTCATTTTTACTAGAACAATCAAGTACATATTTGCCATATTCAAGCATACATTTTCCCCCATATAAAGAAGTATTCCTTTGAACTCACTACCCCTTCCCCAACATTTACTTCCAGTTGATCAATATCACCTCTTTCCCCATCTATCTGAGAATGCATTAGTTTTTTAGATTTTTTGTAATCATAACTCTAACTTTGGGAAATAAAATTAAAATACAATGAGTGAAACTAGCTCCCTCTGAGTTAAAATCTTCATATTCACAGAAGGAAGCATGCACATCAGATATGTGGCAGGGTTTTGTAGGAGGTAATAGGAGTCAAGATAGATTCCCTTTTCTACCTCCCTTGGTTCTATCCCTAAATCCCTCTTCTCCTCATCCACACACTCAAATTCTGTCTCTAATCCCAAGTAGAGCTATCCTCGCTCATGTCCTCACCATCACCTGGTGAGGAATATGAAATCTAAAACTCTGGGGTTATAAGGAATTCAACTGACCTCTACATACCTGTCCATGAAATGCAGGGCAAGATATGCCTGGACAATTCCACAGCAGAGACTGTGTCCCCAGAGATCAATCTTCATCAGTGTGTCTTAGAATTAGAATCACCACCAATAACAAGAGCTGGAGACAAGTCCTGTCAAACACTGTTCTTTCTCAGTCTCTCACACCTTCACTCTCAAAGACTGGTCCTCTAGGATGTCTAACTTCCTTGAGAGTATTTCCACTGCCCCAACACACCCTGGGCAAGGCGGGGCCAGCCACCAGGCATGGTCATGGAGCAGTAATCTTAACATTGTCCTATTGTCATTACACATAGCCTGATATGTTCTCTGTGACCTCCAAAGAAGAGACCACAGGAGAAAAGTGAATGGATGCCATGGTCGTGGAGGATTTGACTAGGAAAAAAAAAAAAAAGAGGCAGAGCCAGGGGTTAAGGAGCTGGCTTGGCGACCACAGCATAGCTCTACAGAAATTTCATTGATTTATTAATTCAATCACCCATTTGTTTATTTATTTACTCATTCATTCATTTATTCACTCATTCAACAAATATTTATCACATCCCTACTATGTGCTACAAGCTGTTTTATATGTTGTGGATATAACCAGAAGTGAACTATTTAGGTATTTGCAATGTGGTCAATTTTAGTATCATTATACTTTTTGTAAAAATAGGCAGACACAGAAACATAAACCCCAAAATACAGAATAGGGGTCTTTTAGCTTTCTAATAAAATTCAATTACTCTTAAGTGTGTGTCTCTAAAATATTAGCATGGGCTGGAAATCCTATACTTGTACTCTCAATTTAGTACTCCATAGCATCCATCAACAGAACCATCCCCTTATGGAGGATAATAGAAAACATCCCCACTCCAAAATATGAGGGTTCTTCTGGAAAAGAATTAATACATATAAGCACTTAGAGCAGTGATGAGCATATAGTAAGCACTCCATCACCTCCACCACCACTACCACCACCTCCATCATCATCATTTTAGACAAAGAAAGCAGCATATAGAAAGGTTTAGAGGTAAGAGAGAGCATGGCATATTGAAGGAGCTTAAAGGAATTTGGTGTGCTTGGAGGGTCAAGAGTGAAAGACACAAGGATGGTGAGGTATTGTTCTGGAGAGTCAGGTTGGAGCTAGGCCATGGTGAGCCTTTTAAGTCCTGCCATGGAATTTGGACTTTGACTTTGAGGAGTCACTGATGGGTTCTCAGAGTCCTGTACCTCTCCCCTAATTTAGGGTCTCATTACCATTCCCCTCAACTTCTACCCAAAGAGTCCAACTCAAGGTACCATAATAGGTACTTTCTCACCAAAGTCAGCTGCTACGTGGTGAAGCAAGATGTCAGGCGATCTCTGCCTGGTCTCTCCTTCCTTCTTCTTAAACAGGGATTCTTAACAAGGGGTCCATGAGCTTGAATTGAAATTCAAAAACACCATTATTTTGTGGGGATGGGTTGATGGGGGGGTGACATATTTATTAAATAATACACAGTATAGCATGGACTTAGTAAGGGGTCTGTGGTTTTTACCAGACTGGCAAAGGGGTCCGTAGAACAAAAAAGGTGAAGAACCCCTGCTCTTAAGGCTTCATGGGCCTAGCTTCTTCTGATCTCATCTGTAGGCTGGCATAGGGTTTGTCTTTCAGGGCTTGTTATATCAGTCTGGCTTAGGGCTTACTTCCTTCCAGGCTTTCTCAGATGCTCAGCTGCAAACTATCAGGTGAATGGCTCAGCTCTCCCCAGGGCTCCAGGATCAAAACTGACAAAGTTTTCTCTCTATCTTCTTCTTGTGTTTTCTTCTGCGTGTGCCCACCAAGGGAGTGGGAACTTAACCTGAGTCACACCTTACTAATATGGTCAAATCAAAGGCCCTAAATTGATTTAATCAAGTAAACTTAAAACCTTTAAGTTTAATGCAATCAAAGGGTATCATACCAAAAGTAACAGACTAGTTTACAAACAAATCCTTCTCTTTTTGAGGGTTCATGAATAACCTCAAACTGGTCTCCCTTTTCCCCTTTTATTTGTTCTGCCATATTCTGGGCACAGCTGTCAGGTCTTCTTGTCATTCCTAAAATAGGGCTCTATTAAAACACACTCCTAATCAAAACCCTTCAGTGGCTGCCCTCTGTCCACAGACTTCAGCCAGCTCTCTCAATCTGGCCTTCAACTGTACCTGTCCAGGATCACCTTTTACTATCACCCTGCAAACCCCTTATATCCAACCACATGGGAACACTTGTCTCCTACAATTTTCTAAGCTTTCAACCTCTTCCCAAAATACTATTCTCTCTCCAGCCCCATTATAATCTTTTTGAATAAGTTGGGTTTTCTCCCACTTCCAAACCCCCACTTTGTATTTCCGTCAAGGTTCTTTTATTATCTCGTATATTTGTCTATGCCTTAGCACAGGACTGTAATCTCTCTGAAGGCAGGAATGACCTCATCCATCTTTCTAGTTCTGTGATAGTCACCATGGGTCAGTGTTGCATAGTGGTACTTAAATAATGATAAATTATTCTAAGTTGAGATGAAGTACAGTGACAGAAAATGTGCCCTAGAAAACTGGGACATCTGGGATCTCCACAACACTTCAACTTTACTGTATAAGAAGCACTCCCCAGTATACATACACACATACACAAACAAAAGGTGTCCCAACATTCTACAGGATGTTAATAGGTGGTCCCCAAAGGGGGGTGTCAATATGTTTAGGAAAAACTGAATTCTTCCTTAAAATGATTTTCTTCATCGTAAGATAACCTACATCTTTCTTATACTATTGGCTATTGTGGTTCTCCAAGAGGAAATATGATATGCATTATTCTTCCATCCCTATGTACATTATTTCAATCATTGAACATTTCCTTTAATTTAGAACCTTTTGGGATAAGTGTTCTATAGAACACACTTTAGGAAACACAATGGGAAGAAATGGAAACCAGCATCTAGTGTTTGCTCTCCCAGATCCCCACTACTCCATCTACTTTGTTCTCCAGTGGATGGAGCCTGGAGATCTTCTGCAAGGGGTTAGCGGCCAGGGCAGGCCAGTGGCTGATCCCTGAGCCCAAGGAAATGGCCAGTCCAAGACATTTTTCAATGTAATCAAAACACATCAAGGGAAGCGGCTGTGGCTCAATCAGTAGGGCTCCTGTTTACCATATGGGAGGCCCCGGGCCCGGTTCCCGGGGCCTCCTGGTGAAGGCAAGCCCACCCGCACGGCGTGGTTAGCTGACCCAGCGAGCACAAGCAGCAAGGGGGGGATAAATGAATAAATAAAAATAAAATCTTTAAAAAAAAAAACAAAACACATCAAGTCATTAAGGCCTCAGGTTGGAGACAAGATGGGTAGAAAAAGATAACTCCATCGCTGAAAAAAAATCAAATTATTCCCCTTTATAATCTTCCTTCCTCCCTCCCTCCCTTTCTTCCTCCCTCTCTCTGTTCCTCCTCCCCCCTCTTTTCCTTCTTCCCTCCCTCACTCTCTTCTTTCCTCCTCTCTCCCACTCCCTTTCCCTCTTTCATCCTACAAATATCTCTGCCAAGTGGTTACAAGCACTTGGCCAAATGCCTAGCAGTTCACCTAGATGCTCTGGCTTGTCACGTTTTCCTGCTTAATAACTGTTATCAACTTTTGAGATTTTCATAAACTCAACACACTGAATAATGAGGTTAATAAAACAAGTGAACTCCTTTGCCACATACACAGACAATTTCTATAAAAATGTCAAAGTATTATTAGCTTAGATTTAATCATCTTTTTTTTCTTTCTTTTTTCGCATCTTAGAAATTTTTCCTAATGAACCTACTGGCTTTCCAGTGGAGGACTTCCTTACTCAGTATTAGAGATTTAATTCCTCTGGACTTGATTAGTATCTGTATATTTATAACTTCTCACATTTCTGCACTGAATAATTTCATCAGTGAATATGCATCTGAAATTCAACCACTTAGACAAACCTGAACCCACAGCAGAAGCGCTGACTAGCTCTGGCCCACCCTGGACATTGGCTCAGCAATTCTTCTTCCCATGATCTCCTTTACTCCATGTGAAAACGCTTCCTATGCACCCTTAGCTCACAGGGCTGTCAGATGACCAAATAATGCAAAATATTCAAGTAGTGGATTTTTTTTTAATAAAAGGGCCAGCCTTTAAATTTGCACATATTCATTCAACAAACATTAAGAGCCTCCTGAGGCCTGGACTGTATATAAATCATCAAGGATACAAAAGGAACCAGGCCCCCAGCCTCCTGGAGCTTATACTCTAACAGGGGTAGGAAGGTACTTTTAAAAAGTTTTTATCATGTTTTCAGCAAAATGGAAAAATTAGAATTAGGTAAGGTTATTCTAGACAAGCAGAATAAATATTTTCAATCAAAAGGCATTAAAAAAACTAGTGTTATTTAGAGTACAAATAAGCCCTGTGAAAAAGATACTTTTTACTTTTCTTTAGGGTGCAAAGTGTCCCTGAAAATTATCAAATTCTTTGAATTGCATTCCTGTACTATTTAAAAGCATGCCAAGAAAGTAAAAACAAGAGTGAAGGTTAAAAAGGGAGCACGGATAAGTCAGGGTTATTTCGGGAGAAAATCAGTGATGACCACGAGTGCTGGATTTAATGAAAGATCCAAGTACTGAACCATAAGAAATCTAAGATGTCTTAAAATTTATCAAATAGGTCAGGCATTCCCGAAGTGTGACCAATTCAGAAGCCTAGAAATGTGGATCGCAAATGCAGAGCTGGAATGGAAATTATTCGTTGCTTACTTTTCTGGCTGGGATAAGCAGTCTACAAATAACTTCCAAGTTTGGGCTGAATGACGGGAAACTCGAAATCTGCATTCACTCCTCCGCCATGGCCTCCCCGTCATGAAAGTGTAGCTGGGACTTAGTCACATCACACTGGATCTGGTCTAGTGGAAAAAAATGAGGAATAAGCCCCATAGCCAGGGCTTGCAGGAGGTGCTGAGCTGACAACAGGAATAAGAGTTAATGCCTATTAAGTATATACTATGTGCCTGACACTGTGCAAGGCACTTTACTTTAAAAACAAAACCAAAAAAGCCTCATTGAATCCTCATTTGGAATAAATATTGTTATCACTACATTTTAGAAATGAGAAAATTAAGGCACAGAGAGGGTAAGCAGCTTGCCCGTGGCCATTTCAGTGGGTGAGTCAAAGGACCGGAATGAACTCGGAGCCTCTCTCTATAACCTCTAGGCTTCTGGGGGTGATTGCCTCCTTCCAAAGACTACATTTTCCACTGCGGGATGAAAGAGACACTTCTTGCAACATTTACCCAATTGTTGACTCTTGTGACCTTTTCTGTGATTAGATTTTCAGTGAGTTGGAATGACAATGTGAAAGAAAAGTAATCACTTCTCTGTCCCAAAAAGGACCTGGGTGAGGATGGGTCAAAGGGAAGTTTTAACGAAAGCCAAATAAAATAAGGAGAAAAGTATAACCAGAGGCAGAAACTCTCTGAAAATGTATACTCAGGAATCAGCAACCGCATCCACATGGCCAAGGTCTAATTCCTGCTGCGCTGAGGTCCAAAGGAAGATTCAGAGGCGGGTGACGTGAACCTCAGAATCACAGACCCATCAGGGAACATTAGGAAAGAGGTTATTCCAGAAAACCTGCACAGGCTCAAGGGTGGGAAGGAAGAGTTAAGCAAAGGGGCTGCGGGGCTCTCTCTGGACACAGGAGGCTGCATGACCAGTGTCCATGACAGAGGAACAGCGGGATGGAGGCAGGAAGCCTAGCTCTGTGAGGGGACTGCCAGCCCACCACCTCCCTCCAGGGCTGGGGCCTCGGCCAGTTCCATGCCCTGACATGGGGAGATAACTGGTGTCACGAAGAAGAGCAGGGATGAAGATAGGAGGGCAGATAATGCTGTCTGGTCAAGACTCACGGTGGCCTACAGCAGCCACTTACCTCCCAAAGAATATGATCAGGGGATGCTGGGTGACACTGGGTGGAAGAAAGATAAGACAGAAGGAAATGAATAAAAATGGGAAGCTGAAACCCCAATTTTGAGACATTTTTATTTTATTTTTATTTCCTCAATGCCTATAAAAAGATGTTTTTCTCGTAAAGCTCTGAGAGTGCAGAGAGTGGCATAGAGGGAGACAGGGCTGCAAGACCAATCTTAAATAGGTGGTTCTTCTTGCTGTCATCAGACTCTGGTCATAGATGCCCTGAGCATATATGTAGGCCAGGTAAGCATGGGGCGGGGGGCTCCTGGGTGCCCTGCTTGCATCTGCTGTTAATACCATGGACATGAGCTCACTGACTGACATCGAAGGACCCTGTTCAAGGTGAAGGACTAGCCGCCCAGGCCTCTGCTCTGCCCTCTCTCAGATAAACCTGTGTGGAAATCCTTAACCTGGATACATTTATGTTCTGGATTCCCCACATGGCAACTAGACTGACATAATGTTTTTTTACATATTTATTCTTTAGTCTATAACTGTTTACTAGCTGTGCACTGCCAGGAATGTTAATCATGTGTGGACAGTTACAAGCACGAGCTCTGGGACCAATGGAATACTGACACGTATGACCTTGATGTCACCTCTCTGAGCCTCAGCTTCTTCATCTGGAGGATGGGCTAATGAGAACATGTACTACATGATTTCCTCCCAGCCCACCTCCTCCCTGGTGTTCATCACTCACAGCTATGCTGCCCAACTTTTTGTTTCTCAAACACACAAGTTCAACTCCACCTTGGAACTTCATCTGGAAGGTTCTCCCATGGCAGCCGGCTCCTTCTCACCATGCAGGTTTCATTCAAATGCCACTGTGAGAGAGGCCTTCCCTGGCCAAGTACTTTCCTCTAAAATCCAAATTGCCCTACCTGCCCCCCCACATTCTGATCTATAATCTTCACAAAATTTGCCACTCTTTGAGATTAACTTTTTTGTTTATATGTTTATTTGTTACTAATACAGTGAAAATGCCCCTTGCCACCTTATCTAAAATTGCATCCCCCAACTTCCCTATTCCCCTTCCCTGCATTGTTTTTCTCTTTGGCACTCATCATTATCTAATCATCTACATACTGCATTACTGACTCCTTGCTTTAGTTTATTGTCTGTCTTCTCCTAAAATGCTCTGGGAAGACAGGTATTTTTGTTTGGGCCACTGCTGTATCCAAAGGGCCTAAAACAACACTTGGCACATAGTAGGTATTCAGTAAAATGTTTAACATTTTAGCCCCACATTTAGGAGATTCTTCTGACACTATAGACACATGCTCCCCAAAAAAGGAATTTAACGATTTGATGACCTGGTAAAACTCCTATTTGAGGCCTGCAAAATGGGTATGAAAGCCTTTGAGAATCCACCTTTCAGATGATTTTAATTCTTCATTCTGACTTCAAAGCACACTGAAGCTTTGGTGATTGTTTACCCCAAAGCTCACTCATTGTCTTTAGGCACTTATTCTGCCAGGTGAAGCCATTCTAGGAGGCGTGAACATGGGTGAATTCCCTGTCAGATCAGTGGTTGCAGTTAGCTGCCTAAAAATAACAAACATGCTGTCTCTCCAGAGCTTTGGAAATTTGGTGACAGGCAAGACTTTCAGTTTTTAACACCATGTTCCTGCATTAGCAAACGTTTGGAGAAGAATGGAATCTACCATTATACATCTAGAATCCCTGCCCAGTGGCCCCCCACGTTGGCTGACACTGCCATGCCCCACTCTACCAGACCTCCCTCACCAAGGTCTGCCCCAGTTCACTGCAGACCTCAGGGCTAGACCTCCTCAGCTTGCTTCACCCTTCCAGAGACCTCAGGGATGGAGGAAAATGGAAATTGGTGTCTGGTGGCCGCTCACATGAGGGTAGGGATCATTCCACTGGAAAATGTCTCAAGTGCTTTTAAAAGTAAAGGCTGGAGCTCATTTGCCTTTAATTCTTTGTTAGGCTCTCTGATTATAACCTAAACTCAGAAGCTTTCTCCTCAATCAAACCTGAAAGCTGGACAATTCCCTCTTCCTGCATAATGTCCTGTTTGCCCCTGCAAAGAGGGATCAGTAATAGGCAAGTTTCTTCCTGTATTTCTGTACTAAGTAAGGTGGTTATGAGAAATGGTGTCACCACCAATTTATTTTATCTAAGAGAACTTTTGTTGCTGCCTGCTATCCATACATTTAGAAGTCACAGTCTGTATTCCATGAGCATATTCTTGATATCAACAAATTCTCTTTGAAAATATTTTTAAAAACAGAATTAACAAAACACATTGATGTCACTTTTAAAAGTGGAATTTTGAAATTAGTTTAAAGCACCATTAATTTGTAGCCACCTTACAAAACAATATGACTAGGTGTAAATTAATACAGTAGAAGCTAAGCTCACACGTTCAGAATCAAATTTTAAAGAGGAACCCGAGAAAGTTCAAATTCTATTTCAGCAGAACCTTCTGACACTCGCATTGTAGCTCCTTTGTCCCCATTCGGATAATGTGAATTTGTTCTAATTATGGCAATTTGAAGACTTCAAAATAAGATCTACTTTCAGTTCCACAACAACAGACATATGGTTTTATTTAACTTGAATTATAAGTTGTATTTTTTGCAATTGCACATAGAGCAAAACTTCATCTGTATAAAACTTACCTATCCTAAGATGGCTCAGGACCAGAAACAAAGTGAAAAGAGGCCTCTGCTTAACCAAGTAAAGCTTGGAAAATCTATGCATTAAAGCTCAAGCGCTTGATTCATGGGACAACTAGGAACCTCTTTAGGCCTTTGACTTACTATAAGCTTATAAAGGTATGACAATGGGAGGAATGATGGTAGTGATGGCATCAGTAAGTGATAGCTGACAGCCTGGCAGCAAAGACTGAGATGGAAAAGCAACAAGAAAAATGCCCTGAAGTTGATACGTGACCATTTATTGCAGGGGCAACATCCCAGTGGCAATCACTATATTTCAACCAATGTTCACAGTGATAGCCCTGAGCCATCAAAGAAAGACAAGTTAAGAACACTGTGTAACAGGGAAGAGAAATGTTTAATACACTGAAATAATGCCTTGAAATGACAAAAAAAAAAAAAAAAAAAAAAAAAGATCAGAAAACGGGAACTAACCAAATAAAAAATTTAAGCTATCTTGAGTCATACATTTATTTAGCAAATATCTATTGAGTATTTCTATGTGCCAGTACCATGCTAACCCTTGGGGACACACAGATACTGAGAAAGCAGTTTCTGTTCTCAAGAAACTTGTGTTTTAAGCCAGCAGTTCTCAAAGTGTGTTCAGTGAAGCTCTGGGGGTACTGGAATCCTTTCAGGGGATCTGTAAGGTCAAAGCTGTTTTCCTAATAATGTTACGATGACATTTGGCGTTTTCACTGTGTTGACATTTCACTGGGGGTGCAAATGTAGTGGTAGGTAAACCACCCATTCTTTAGCACAAATCTAGGTAGTGGCACTAAACTCTACTAGTAGTTGTCATATTCTTTGCCCCCATGCATAGGGAGAAAAAAAAATCTGTTTCACTGAAGAATGTTCTTGATGAAGCAAAAGAAATGATTAATGTTATTAAATGTCAACCTAGAGTATACCTCTTTTTAACATTCTTGGAAGCACAGATGCAGCACTTTTGCTACATGCTGAAGCATGATGGCTGTCTCAAGGAAAACCACTTATGAGGTGAACTAGCCACTTTTTTCATGGGACACAATTTTTACTTGAAAGAACAATTGGCAGACAAAATATGCCTATTCAAATTTGGGTATTTGGCAGACATTTTCTCAAAAATAAATAGTGAGACTGTCTCTTCAAGGAAAATGATTGACAGTATCTGTTAATAATAAAATATGAGCTTTGAAGTGAAAATTAGAGTTTTGGATAACTTGAGCTTGCAGATTCCCAAGAATTAAAAATGTTTCTGATGAGAATAGCGAGGATATTACAAACTGATTTTTAGTATTATATAATGAAATCTTCAAATTAGAATGATGTGCATAAGAAAGTGAGACTTTTCCAAATGACTCAAAAGAATGATGTTACAAAATTATACATGGATAGAAGGTCCATTCAAAGTGAAAAACAGGCCAATGGATTTTAATGTGACAAAATGCAGAAAATTCATTGATTTGGCTCCAGATTACACATTGAAACTAAACTTTAAGAATCTACCACTTATCAAATTTTAGCATAGTATTAAAGAAGAAGATCCACAATTACCTAAATAGGCTATTAAACTATTCCTCCCTTCTACATATCTGTGTGAGACTATATTTTCTTCATATACTTCAACGCAAAACAATTTATTGAAGCATATTGAATGCAGAGACACATATAAAAACCCAGCTGTCTTTTATAAACAGATTTCAAAAATGTAAAACAATGCCAATCTCTCCTCAGAAATTTTTATTTTGGAAAATATAGCTATTTTCCTAAAAATACATTCTTAAATGTTAACATGTAATAGAGTTATTGTTGCTATTTTTAAATGCATCAATAAATAAACATTGTAAGAATTTCTCAATTTTAAATTTTAATACAGTACATATCAATAAGTATAACCCATGTAAACAAAAGCTCTTTGAGGTCCTCGGTAATTTTTTAGAGTGCAAAGGAGTCTTGAGACCAAAAAGTTTAAGAACCACTGGCCTAAGAAGATACAGAGCTGTAAAGAAGTTATACTAGCCTAGGCTAATAGGGGCTATGATAGGAGAAGCACAAGATAACATGGGGACTACAGGAAGGGCATCTAACTGGCGAGACAGAGAGGGCTCTAACCTAAGACTTGTCAGATGAGAAGTTAGCATGACAAGAGGAGTGCAATGTCCTAGGCAGAAGGAAGAGCTTATGCAAAAATCCAGAGGCTACACTGATTGTACAAGTGTACCAATAAAATAATCATGTAACTGTAGTGAAAGGGAGAGTGCAGTAGTTAAAATTGACTCTGGCATCAAATGTACATAATACCAAAAAAAATAAATAAGCTGGAGATAGTTTCTGATATGCTTTACCCATTTATAGAGAGTTTTAAAATTTTACCTTAAGTTGTCATAAATATATAATTAATCATATATTCCATGATATCTCTAAACTCAAAGCCAAACTTTATCTTTAAAAGATGTTTCCATGTTTAAATGAACTTGAATGAGATGTTTAAAATATGATTTGCATTTGAATCAATACAACTATAAGTTTAAAGCCTTATATTCTTTATAAACACTTCATTTTCCTCCAGATCAGTGATCGTTATCTATGAATTCAGGTCATGTTCCAACAGTGATTTTCTCTAAAAGTAACATAATATGGACTGTTCCATGTCTAATTGCCCTCTTTTTCATGTTTGCATAAGGTCACAGTTTCCTGCTTTTCTATTTCTGCTCTGTTTTAATAGTGTCCCATCCCTTTAAGAAAAGCCTTTAAATCAAATGCCCCTGTAGCTCTGGTGCCTATAAACAGAAACCCCACCAGGAGTGCTGTGCTGGCTCTCCCTGTTCCAAGGTAGGCAAGTGCCCTGAAGACCAGGTCAGGCGACCAGTAACCCTGAGAGCTATGCCCATTCTCAAAGGCATGGGTTTATTGCATGGGTATCACTGAGTTGGAACATGGCTTCTGAGGGTGGTTTTTCCCTTTCTGGTGGGATTCAGAAAAAGCAGAAATAAATATTTCTGGCTCAGAGGTTAGGATTTTATAACTAGTATCTTGGAATAGAAAGCCACCTACAATAAAGTCACTGCAACCTTTGGTTAATTGGCTCTTGTTATGTGTCATCAAATTAGCATTCATTGCCCAGAAAATGCAGTGCCCAAGACCATATTGTTACATTCCACAAATCTTACCTGAAGGGCCCTATTTAATCTATGTGTTATTTGTATGGTACTCCAGAGACTATTTTGCCAGGGAACGTATCTATTAACTAATGTTTATAAGTCTCCATACACATTGCTTTATCAGTAGGACTTTTTCATTGTTTGTTGTTGTGTTTATTTGTATATATTCTGTGGCTCCCTGAGAACTCTGAAGAGCAAAATAATACAACCATTGGTGCATGAAAGTGTAACTTAAAAAAAAAAAAAAAACACCCACTATTATACATTATTTTAAGGCATTAACAAATATTCACAAAAAAAGCAGCAAAAAATATTCCAACACAAATACAATTAAATAATTAAAAACTAAGATCACTCTGCCTACATCTCCCGAAAGATTTTAAAATTCACTGAACTTTTAAATATGCTATATTCCCAGCAACTAGCATTCTGTCTGATACCCAGAGAGTATTCAATAAATGTTGAATTTGTTAATGGATAAAAGACTGAACTCTATGACACAGAAATGATAAATCTGCATCTTTTTCAAGAGACAAAACTGAGACACAATGAGGTGACACCTTTTCTAATATCACACAGCTAATAAATGGTGACATTGAAATTTGGAGTTGGACACACTGACTATAAACTCATTTGATTAACTTCTGTACCATTCTGTAACACAATGTTTGTTAAGTTTTAGGAGATTATTTATGTTTGGGTTGTGTGGCATTTTCCATCAAATACATCAATTGAATATTTAATAATTATTTTTTAGAAAGGGAAGAAATCCGATACACAAATATTCATCTAATTTCCTCACTGTCAATAATTACTTCCTGAGCTGATTCTCATCGGTGGGCAGGAGAGAGTGGATTAAAATCTCAGGGAATTAAAAAAACAAAACAAAACAAAAACAGAACAAAATCTCAGGGAAGAGCATGTGTGGCTTGAAGACAATCGCAACGGCCTTTGTGTTGAAATGACCCAAGCATCCTCTTCCACACTTCGGTGCTGTGTGTCGTTCTTTCACACTGCCATCATGATTAAATACCTTTCCAGACAAATTCAAAAACTTACTTTGCAATTACTCTTTGCTTTGGTTTGGTTTATTTTTAGTCACGAAGATCGTGTATTACGAAATTTCAAATACTTCAAAGGCAGTAGATTTTTATATTTACTACAGAAGGGCATACATTTTAAAAGGTTGAGAAACACCAATTTAGTCATGTTCACTCAAGATTGTAATAACCTCTGATAGTGACAGTCATGATAAACTTCCTGTGCCTGTAATGTATTCTGGAAAATGGAAACAAGGGAATTGAGTGAGACAATGTTTCTGAAGTTTGCTACAAACTGTGAAGGTGGTGCCAGTGTCCGGTTGCCCGGGAACCGACATGGGTCTGGCCATCCTCCTACACTCCTTTATCTGGCAGATTCCCCACATCTTTACTGCCAGCTGACTCTGCCTCATGCCCATAAGAGTGGCCTGCATTCTCCCTCCCTGGAGGAGCAGTGCTTCAGGGACCTTGGAGATGCCTTCTTATCCCTTGTGGAATCCATGCCACCTCACAATCCTTTGAGCTGCATTTGTCCAGTGAACCTTCCTTTATTCTCTAAAGAATGTTTAAAATGCCATTACTCTTCTATTCCTGGTTTCCCATCTCTGTACATCTTCCCCTCTTGAAGGTAAGCTCTATGAGGGTAGAGACCAGGTCCATTTTTCTCATCATCATATCTCCAGGAACTAAAACTGTTTCTGGCACATGGTAGAGTCTTATTAAAGATGTGTTGAATGAGTAAATGAAAGAATGGTGACCAATTTAATGACTATCTCTTTCTGTCCTGATAACACAACTTGGAAAAGTTTTCCTTTCATCTGGTCATCTGTATATGACTTCCTTATCACTTTTTAAAAGTTCACAGAGAGAGAGAGAGAGAGAGAGAGAGAGAAGAGAGAAAGCTGCCTCCCAAGTAACTTAGAACTAATCCTTACGCAACTATAGAATTCTTAACACACCCAAGCTTTTTCAGAAATGGCAAAACTTGCGCACCATCGAATAAGAAATCAGTTATTGCTGACCATGAGACCTGTGCAAAACTGCCCACAGTTTTCTAAAGGGCAACTTTGGTTGAATCACTATGTTAAAATGGAGTGGTTTTTAAGGCTCTTGCTCTGGTGCCACTTATTTGGAGGCTGAACACCATGTACCATGACTAGGCTCTATAGGAGAAGCAGAAAGATGGGAAATATAAGTCAGGCAGCTTCACAGTCTCAATCTTTCTGTCTGTTCTCAGCCTAATTCCCCCATAACCCCGCTTATAACGTGTGGCAGGGTTGGGAGCACACACAGCTACATGGGAGCATCCCACAAGCTATTTTATCTCTCAAGGTGTCTAACCCACTTGTGTTAGTTTCTTATTGTTTCTGTGACAAAGTTCCCCAAACTAAGTGGCTTAATGCAACACAAATCTATTACTTTACAGTTCTGGAGGTCAGAAGTCCTAAAATTAAGGTGTCAGCAGGGCTGCATTCCTTCTGGAGGCCCTAGTATAGAATCCATTTCCTTGCCTTTTCCATCTTCTAGAGGCTACCTACCTGTACTCCTTGGCTTGTGACCCTTTCCTCCATTTTTAAAGCCTCAGTGCAGCATTTTCAAATCTCTCTCTGACTCTGACCTCTGCCTCCATCATCACATCACTTCTCTGACCCTGACATGCCTGTCTCCTTTTTTAAACGATCCTCTTGATTACCTAGATAGCCCAGGATAATCTCCACATCTCAAGATCCTTATCTTAATCACATTTGCAAATACCCTTTTTCATGTAAGGTAACATAGTCACAGATGTTAGGGATTAGGAGGCAAAATCTTTGGCAGTGGTGATGGTGGGGGGGAAATGCGCCCATTATTCTGCCTGCCACACCATCCATTTGCTTTCTTCCTAAAAGCGTCAACAAGTGGCCTTCAGGGCCTCCCCCTTTGCCAAGGCAGAGTATATTTATAGGCTGCTGGGGGCTTCTGTGCCACTTCCTTCCTCCTCTGAGCTCTCCTGGTCTTCCCAGCTAGAAGCAACTGCCTTTTTCCCCATACTCCTCTGAGCATCCCAGACTTTGCTCAGGGAATTCCTTTCTACTGCCTTGCCATATTTTTTGTGCATCTGTTACTTTCCTAACTAACATGACTTTCTGCCCTTCTGGGACCTAGAATAATGTGGCAGGTTGCAGGTGATCTGTTACTGCTGCTATGACTCAGCAGATGACACACAAGTCACTCCTTCTTGGGCCCAATATTGCCCAGGTGTTACTCTGAAGTCCTGAGGCAGCACCCCCACCTCCACCCCAGAGTTCCTCTGCTAGTGAGTGATACCTGCTCAGAGTGTGAGCTGGGAGGACTTCACAGTCACTGCCTGCCTAGGCTATGTTGTCCCCAGGGGCCGCTGGTAGCCTGGGAAGGGAGCCTGCAGCTACGCCTGTCCCTTCCCGCCGTGCGCAAGCCTTCTTGTTATTGCTTTGCTATGTGCAGGGCCGGCGAGGAGGCCGGGCTCCAGGAGGCTTGGCTATTTCCACTGTAATTCTCTTCCCCTCAGGATGCCATCCTCCACATATGTCAATGTGACTCACTTGGCATTTCCATTCTGTAAGAGCCAGAGTTTAACAAAAAGGCACTAACTGGCCAGATAACTTCCCAGTCTCATTTTCAGTTACTGCCAGGGTAGGCCTTGCCTTAGCTCAGGCTTCACGGCAGTCAAGAAATGCAGAAGAACTGTTTGATCGCAGAACACCAGGCTAAGCTTGGGGCTGGGGTTAGAAGTGGATTCAAGGACAGGATAAGTGAGGGAGTAAAAATAGGAAATCAAAGTTGCTGCTCTTACAGATCTCAAAATTAATTGGGAAGAAAGATAAGTTACCAAGTTATTACAAAATTCTGTGAAATCTTCTATCAATAAAGTGCTGTGTGGCTGGGTAAAATAAATAAATAAGTGGAGCCATATATCACAACTTACATCCAGATAAATCCAAAATTTTAAAAATATTAAAAATGAAATCTGGAAGAAATTACAACATTGAGGTGGAGCCAGTGGCCACTGGATGCTTTTGAGGCAGGGAGAGGGAAAAGCAGTTGTAATACAGGGGCTTTTTCGGGACTTCAGAGTTATCCTGAGTGACATTACAACGACAGATATAGGCCATTTTACATCAGCATATAACATGCAGAACTGTGTGGGAGAGAGTGTGGTCTACAATGTGAACTATGGTCCATGCCTAATGGCAAATCCCCAGGATGTGTTTATCCGTTGCAGGTAATATGCCACACTAATGAAGGATGTTTATGTGGGAGGTTGTGGGAGGTATGGGAGGTGGGGCACATGGGAATCCCTGTAATTTTTGTGTAACATTTATGTAATCTAAGCATCTTTTAAAATATAAAAAAAATAAATAAATAAAAATGAAATATTAAAATATTTCATTTTAAGATGAACTCTGGAAGAACTTTTCTTATATACTCTCAGAACGGAAAAGGCCTTTCTAAGTATAACACAGAACTCATAAGCCATAAACAAAACAATAGCTACATTTAACTACAGAAAAATATACTCCACAGAAAAATCCATCATATATAAAGTCAAAAAACAAATGCCAAACTGAGAAAAAAGTATTTGTAACTCATGTTACAGAAAAAGGCTATTTTCCTAAATGTATAAAGAATATGTATAAATCAATAAGAAAAGCACTACCAAAACAATAGAAAAATGGACAAAAAATATGAGCAGACAGTTCACAGAAAAGGAAATGCATATGACTCTCAAATATGAAAAGATGTTTAGCCTCACTCATATTAAAAAATCACCTAAAATTACAGATATAATTTTTGCCTATTAAATCAGCAAAAATAAATAAAGGTTGAAAACACTTTCATTATGAAGAATCAGCAGCCCACTCATACATTTTTTGTAAAGGTACATTTTAGTACAGCACCTACATGGGGCAATTTTTCAACATCTACCAAAATTACAAACATGTATACCCTTTGACTCAGCAAGGTTTCTAGAAATTTATCCTGTTCATAGTCTCTAACAAAAAGGAAATGATATATAAAGAAGCTAATTACTCTAGCACTGTTTTTATTAGCAAAAGATTGGAAATAACCATCAATGGAAGAATGTTTTTAAAAAAGAGGGGTGATAAATTCATTATGATAGTTACAATGGAGTTCTCTGCATTAGTAAAAAAGAATAGGGATGCTCTTTATGAACAATCATAGGGACATTTCAAAAGTATATTGTTAAATGATAAAATGAAGGCACAGAACAATTTGTTCAGGATGCTTCCATTCATGTATAAAAGAAGGGGAGGGTAGATTACCAACTGTTTTCAAGAATAAGTTCCTTGTATTTCTTCTACTGATTGCTTTTGCTCATGATGTTCTCTTTAGGTAGCTAGCTTATCCTTTCTCCGTCTCTGCCTATTGAAAAAAATTATTCTTTCAGGACGATTACACACATTTCTTCCTCTATGACCCTTTCTTGTTATCCTGAATCAAACACTCCCTGAATTGAACAAAACTATTAAAACTTAAAACTATTATAGTTTTAAGGTTTGGGGACAAGGGTTCCCTCCTAAGCAAGATACCCCCTAATAAGATACCAGGAAGACTGGTTTAACCTTATAAAAGTTAATATTTTATACAAAGACATCATAAATGGAATTATGCAGAAAATCTAACAAACTGAGAAGAAATATTTGCAACATATATTGATGACAAAGGCTTATCATCCAGATTATATAAAGAGTTCCAATCTCCAATAAAGACATTTTTCTATTTGGATTTTTTCCTCCAAAAAGTCAACAGTCCAACAGAGAAAAAAAGGCAAGTGTGAGGGACAAATGCAGCTAGTTAGAAAATAAAGAAAAGATGCTTAATCTTAAATAATATGAAATATTTTTCTCCCATTGATTAGCAAAAACTAAAAAGATTTATACTGTGGTGTGAGGAAACAGGCAGTGATGTGATAAGAATGTAAATTGGTAAATTCTCTTTGGAAGATAATTTGTCAGGCGTCATCAAATGCTATTACCTTCAACCCACCTATTCGACTTCAGGCATCTGTGCTTAGAGGTACTCACGTATATGCAGATAGATGCATTTACAACCATGGTAATTACAGTATTACTTATAATAGAAAAAAATATGAAGATTTCCTAAAGGATCACCAATAGGGGAAAGGGTGCATAAACTATGGAACATTCATTCTATGAACTACTATGCATCGGTTTAAAAATTAAAGTACATTTTTACATATTTGCATGAAAAGAGCTCCAAAGAGAAAATGCCATTTAAAGTACAGTATATAAAATATTATTCCATTTATAGAGAAAGGCTATGTGTATGAATATATATATATTGTTTATTTTTTATCTTGTTTTGTTCGTTGTTCAGGGGTAGTGATAGGAAGAACCCAATTCACACTGCTGGGAGAAGGGATTCAGCCTTAATTCATTGATCTCCCTGTGTAATATTCTTTCCATCTTTCCACCAAAAGAAAAGAAGAAGTACCTTCTGAATCAAAAATGATTAAATGAAACTCATTATGAGAAAAGTTTCTCTTAGTATGTAGGAAACCACTAAATTATAACTAACCAAAATAACCACAATTGAGAGTTAGACACATTTATTTTATGTGACTAGAGAGTAGTGGTACCCCCTGATGACTTAGCACAGACCCTATACCTTTACAATCTACTCCAATACCACTTTGGTTTCTTTCCCTGGACTCTTTGTTAATTTTCTTTGACCAGATCAAAGAACTGGTCAATGCTGAGTAAAGAAAGACTATTTCTTGACCTTTAGATGATAACTTGTTTTAGATTACATTCTAAAATTACTTTAATCTTAAATAACAGCACAATATGGGAGGCTCAGTCTATATGAGATTTATTCTTATTCTTAGCTCTTCCTCTTATTCTTTTTTCTTTTTTTCAAAAAATATGGAACGCTTCACGAATTTGCGTGTCATCCTTGCACAGGGGCCATGCTAATCTTCTCTGTATCGTTCCAATTTTAGTATATGTGCTGCCGAAGCGAGCACTCTTCCTCTTATTCTTATTCCCAACCAAGACTTTTCATTAAGCAGCTGTACTTTGTTTTCTTTAATTTGCTTTAATTCCTATAGCATAGGGAAGATCATAGGCTTTGAAGTCTTGACAGAGCTGATTCTGCGATTTGGAGCAAATTACCCAAACTTTCTGGGCATCAGTTTTTCATCTGTCAAATGACAATAAAAATAACACATGTTGAAAGAAGAAATCACAATGAATTAGAAAATATTGTTAAGTGAATGTTAATGAAAATACAGCATATCAAAGCATGTAGGGTACAGCTAAAGCAGGATTTAGAGAGAAATGTATAGTCTTAAATGCATATATAAGAAAAGAAAAATGTTGAAAATCAATTACCTAAGCATCTCGAGAGGCTAGAATAGGAAGTAAAATAAACCCCAAAGAAATAAAGAGCAAAAGTGTAAAGATTAGAACAAAATCAACAACAAAATAATCCACAATGCCCAAATTTTTTTTTGTTTTTGTTTTTTAATTTTAACAAAACTGATAAATCCCTAGCATAACTGAGCAAGAAAAAAGAGAGAAAATATAAATAATCCATATTGGGAATGAACAAAGGGCATCAATACAGACCTTAAAGTCATTAAAATTAGAAATAACAATACCTATTTTTTAGGGAGAATTTATGGGAGTTCAATGAAATAATGAACTTAGAGCACCTAGCACAGTAACATGGCTTATGGAAGTCATTCATTTAGTCATTGAATAAGCTATTATTGAGCACAGGCCTGTGTTGGGCACTAGGAATAGTAAGGTGAGTCAATAGGTGTGTGTGAGGGGGGACAGACATGTTCGTTGCCCCCACAGAACAGAATCCAATGGTGAAGATAGACACAAATTTTTAAATTACACATATAAATGGAAAATTACAATGATGTCAAGTGGCTACAAATAAGAAGTGGTATATGGAGATAAAGGTGCATATAAAAAGGTGAGCTGAACTTGTGAGGGAAGTAGAGAGGACTACCCTAACAAAGTGACAGGTGAGATGCCATCTGCAGGAGGAATAGACATCAATGAGGTGAAGGTAACTAGTAAGAGCTCTTGGCAGAAGGAAGAGGAAGGGGAAAGGCCGCAGGTTGGAGGAAAGCATGGCCCGAAGAAAGTGTGGCTGAGGCATGGAGAGTAAGGGTGAGTGCAGCTCAGTGAAGCTGGAGACATAAACAGGGACAGATTTTGTAGGACTGTGTAGGTCCTAAAAGCAATGGGAAGCCACTTAAGAGTTTCAGGTGAAGGTGAGATACCATGACCAGATGAGAAAAGACCACTCTCCGAGTAGTGTGAAGCATGAATTGGATGAGCATCGAGTAGACATGGGGATGCCAGTCAGGGGACTATTGCTGTCTCACAGGTTTAAAAAAGGAGCTAACTACTTTTTATAGTATTTTAAAAGTCTAGAAACACCCCAAATATCCATCAATAATGGACTGGTTAAAGAAATTATAGTAAATAAGCACCATGAGGCTATAAAAAGGAATGAAGACTATTAATATTTACTGTTAAAGAATTATCTCCAGGACATATCAAGTGGAAAAAGCAAAGCAGAGAAAATTGTTTAGAGTATGCTGCCATTTATCTAAAAAAGGTAAAGGTATGGGGGAATAAATATATAAGTACTTATTGCCGTTTTTAAATGGAATGCTAAACCATGAAAAAAAGATTACTTATGGGGAGAGGAGATAGAGCAAGACGGATGTGATAGGGATGGAAGCTAAGGTTCTCTGAATAGTCATTGTTCTGTAGATTTGACTTTAGAACCATGTAAATATTTTTCATAATTATAAAGAAATCAAAATTTTAAAAATCATAAAAACCGAAACCAATGAAACAAATGTAGATAACTATCTATTGAGTTAGTGGCATAATCATATAAAAAGAACTAACTCAAGTTACTTTGAAACTGTATTCCTTTAAGGATATAATTAATGATAGGAAAATGCAACAACAAAAAAAATCCTAAACTGCTGCCAGTATTCCTATTGATAGCAGTAGCATTTTTATTGCTATTTTTAGACTATTGTGCATGTATTGTGAGATAAAATGAAAAAGTGATCATTTTGGTGTCTTTTGGCAAGTGAGAATTTTGGTTTTCAAACTATTGTTTGTAATCATATCTTTGACAAAAATGTTGTATTGTTACCTGGGACTTCCGAGAGTGTAATTTGTATGTATTGTGGGATAAAGCAAGTGAGTAATTACCTGCTTTTTAAATTCTATCACTGTTGGCGTCTTTGAGAACTGGATTCTCAGCATTGGACAAAGGAAATGAGATGTAAGAAAGATTAAGCAAAATTCCTGTAGTTCTGATCTTGAATTGACATTATTAGTATGAACTCATAATGTTTTTTATCTTGGGGAAAAAAAAGGATTTCTTATCTCTATCCATTGAGAATATCTAGAAATAATGACCAAGATAGTAGCAACAAGTAGCAATAGCATCTAAATTATTGTCTCTATATACCACTTGCCACTTAAGGAACCAGGATTCCTTAGAAAAAATGACCAATTCTGGGTTCTGATGTTGGAAAGCACAAGATGAGCTGGAACATCTTGTCAGATGACTGGCCCCTAAACATCAATATGAATAATGGCTGCAAGTTATATTCTTAATAACACAAACACATTGGTCACCTTTGGAGGATGTTATGGAACCAACTCATTATTTTGAAAATTAGTAAGTAAAGAATCATGTGTTTATCCTTCCTTTCCTATACAAAATATACTTCAGGCTAATTAATTGACAGGGTAATATAAGCCTTCCAGTTGTCAAGTGAAGAAAGAATGATAAAATTAGTATATAGTATTTTCCAATATTTAATGAAATAATGGGTCTAAGTAATGACCACCAATAGCTGTTAACATCATAGAAAGAGGGATCAACTGGATTTTATATGTGTCCTAATGGCCAAACAGAACTATGAAGTATTGCAACAAACAAACAAACCTGCGTGTGACCAGGCCTTTAGGTATAACTATCAATGTATGGGAAATTCAGGGAGCAGAAGAACATGTTAAAAAACATAACAGGGATGTGATATGCAAAATTCAAACTTTGCGTAACTATGCATTACACATGATCAAGGTTACTCAACAAAGTTTGGAATGAAAAGAAAAAAGAGATAGAGTAGAAACCCATGGATGAAAAAGAGACTTG
Organism: Tolypeutes matacus; assembly: GCA_026826555.1. Lineage (NCBI taxonomy): Eukaryota > Metazoa > Chordata > Mammalia > Cingulata > Chlamyphoridae > Tolypeutes > Tolypeutes matacus. The sequence goes on along the minus strand of JAKSZT010054472.1, from coordinate 3,247,649 downwards.
AGAGATGGTTTCCAGGAGCTCTGCCTCAATTAAGATTGTGTAGTGAGACTCTCCATGGGTTCTCTCCCCTTACAGAAGCTGTAAGCAACAAAAAGGAACTGACAGAAGCATCTTCTCAAAGCTCCGAAAAACAGCAGTAACAAAGTAAGCATGAGATCAAGAAGAACAGTAACTTAAAAAGGGTAGGATCTCACCTTGTTGACCTCTCCCCTCTCCTCTCATTGCCTCAGCACAAACTTGGCCCGCACTCCCAGTGTGGGTCCCTGGTCCCAGTTCTGAAGGGAGAAGAGTAGGCTTCGTGCACATCCTAGGGTGCATGTATATTTGTGCTAATTGGTCTGATGGCAGCCTGAAGAACTGAACCAGGACACTCATCACAGGCTCGCCATCCCAGAACTTATCCTGCACACAGAGGTGGCTCACAGAGCTCTCCTACAGAACACTGAAGAAAAACAGTTAAATCACAGCTGTTTGGGGAAAAGGACGGCTGGCTGTGAGACATACAAGGAAGCACCTGGACCATGAGGAAATACTGCTTCCTAGGAAATAGGGGCATTCATAGCCATGTATATGCGGGAATTCCTAGGGCCATGTGTGTATGCCCAAAACAATATGCATGTGCAGAAAAGAACAGGGAGGACCCTATGCTTTTGCCTCTGGCTGATCTCTAAATTTATTAGTAGGGCAGCTAAGCTCTCTTTTGTGCACTATTTGCACAGAATATATTTTCCCATTGGTGATGGATTGAATTGTGTACCACAGTTTGGATATGTTCTTGGTCTTGGTCTGCATTCTGGTGGATGGACTCATTGTAAATAAATTCCCTTCGAGATGTTACTTCAGGTAAGGTGTGGCCCAACTGAATCAGGTTAGGTTTTAATCTGGATTACTGGAGTCCTTTACAAGGAGAGTGAAACTCAGATTGACAGAGAAGCCATGGGGAGCAGCTAGAAGCTGGAAGTAAAAAGAATCTGGAAGAGAAAAGAGAAGATGAGGCAATGTGCATTGCCATGTTACACAAAATAGAGAGGGATGGCCAAACTAATATCAGACAAAATAGACTTTAAGTCAAAAACTGTTAAAGGGACAGTATATATTAATAAAAAAGGCAGTTCTTCAGGAAGATAAAATGATTATTGATATATATGGACCTAATAACAGAGGCCCAAAATATATGACACATTGACTGATTTGAAGGGGAAAAATAAACGGTTCTACAATAATAGTAGGAGACTTAAATATACCATGTTCAGAAATGAATAGAACATCTAGACACAAGAGCAATAAGGAAATAGAAAAGTTGGACAATACTGTAAACCAACCAGACCAAGTAGACATATATAAAACATGCCATCCAACAATAAACAAGTACACGTTCTTCTCAAGTGCATGCAGATCATTCTCTAGCATGCACCATACATTAGGTGACAAAACAAGTTGCAATACATTTTAAAAGATTGAAATCATACAGAGAATCTTCTCTGATCACACTGGAAAGAAGCCAGAAATCAATGACAGAGGAGAAATCTGAAAAATTCACAAATATGTGGAAATTAAACAATATACTATTAAACATCCAATAGGTCATAGAAGAAATTACAAGGGAAATTAGGAACTATCTTGGGACAAATGAAAATGAGAATACAACATACCAAAACTTATGGGATGTAGCAAAGGCAGTGCTCAGAGGAAATTTATAGCTCCACATGCATACAATAAAAAAAAGAAGAAAGATATCCAATCAATAACCTAAACTCACACCTGAAGGACCTAGAAAAAGACAGGCAAAGCAAACCCAAGGTGAGCAGGAGTCATAATAAAGATTAGAGTGGAGATAAATGAAATAGAGAATGGAAAGACAATTAGGAGCTTACCTGTGTTATTTAATCCTCTCATGCACATACTCAAACAGCTATAAAGATATTATTCTTCCCATTATATAGATGAGAAGACTGAAGCTCAAAAAAATAAGTCACTTATCAAAAGTTACAGAGCTGTACAATATCAGTCGGCATTCCTAGTCTGTGCTTTTCAAAATGTGTCTCCGGTTTTCAAAGTGTGGGCAATGACTCAGGTGGTTTGTGGTCATGGCATTTTATTGCATTGGCTCACACAGCAAGAAAACTTGTCTTTTGTAATTTCCATCCAACCTTTTATTATGATATGGAGAACAACTCATTTAGATGCTAGAATGTCTTTAACACCTCTCTAATACTTGCTGATCTCAGCTTTTAACCTAGAGAAGGTTCACCTCGCTTCAGAGCCTTGGGCAAACAAAAATTGTATAAGTAGCAGTAATTTAATCATATTATTTTAATTTCATTTTGTCATTTTTAGTGATATTGGTGCTTCCATTTATGTTGCAATATAAATTTCATTTAAAAATAAATTTCAATAAAAGTAATGTCGTGACTTAAAGAAAATGATTACATAAAAAGTCATGGTGGTTCAGAGAAATGGAAAAAAAAGTCACTAGATGAGGCTGGACTTCAATGGCTGATCTTTGGAAAAGAGTACAACTCACTGCACACCCAAGCCCTGACCGCAATTCTGGATTTTGGTGCTATTCTCATCTAACAATAATCAATGTCTTCTCTTGGGCAAGCCATGATCTGTTACCATCCCATTTGGAAATTCTTAGTCTTTGTTCACTGGTGAATGCAGGTCTCTAGTGAGCTTGCCACGGACCCCAAGTACTGCAGACCAGATAGTATCTTTATTTCCCATTGATCAGACTGGCCTGCAGGATGGGACCCACAGTCTTGGGTTGCCCACCATGTCTACCAAGGTGTCTCAAGGTGTCAGGAGAGAGCTAAGAGCAAAGACCAGTAAGTAATGGTGGTTAATACCCCAGATACCAGGGATTTTTTTTTGAAATCTTAAAATATCTAGGTGATACTTTTCAAATATGTATCCTAGTATTAGTATTAAAGCTATAATGACTGTTCTAATTTCCATCCATTTCTCTTCTCTAAACCTCCAAGCCCCCAGTCTTTTGTGATAATATCATGTCTACACATTTTGTTCCTTCTCCCTCCCCACCTTTCTTGGAACAGTATGCTTGTGAGAAATGGTGGTAGCTGGACTGCCCTTAAAAAATATTACAATGAGTTCTTCTACACATAGACAAAGGCAATAAAAATTCCCAATGCTACATGTATTTTAAAAGATATCATTGTCATATAATTTTGCGTGTGTGTTCCCCAAGGAACTGAAAAGTACTTGTCACTGTACTGCTGGGTAGAGACAGTATCTTCTCTTTATTTTTTTTTTGTTATGCCTGTTACTATCTGTTCAGCATATTATTAAGAAAAGAAATCTGTATTTAAGATAATGCATCTGTATTCTTCTCATTTCCCATGAACATCAGTAATTTTTTCACAATTGGGTCTTGCAGAGTAGGGTCCAAAGTATGAACAATAGCAGGCTTGGGTTTTGCATTTTTTATTATTAAGTGAAAACGGTAAATGTTGTACTGGGTAAATATGTCTTCCAAACCCACAAGGTCAAAGAAAAGACAAGTTCATATTCCTGGGTCCGGTACCCTGAGCACACCTCGGCTGTAACCATCGTCACTACTAAGACCCGTTGCAGATGGGGCCCAGGCAGAGGCCTGACTTGTGTATCTCTGACAAGGGAACATACCCCACACTGAAAATGGAAACTCATCCCATTCTGCTCACAGGCGGTGTGGGGTTTGAGGTGGGCAGTGGGAGTCGGGGGTAGGGAGGGTCGGGAGTGTAGGGAGTGCCTTCCTCCTTCACGGCTGCAGCCGGGGCCGTTCGGATCTCCCAGCCCCTGGATTCGCGGCCGAGCCCAGACCATTGTCCGCACACCTCGTTCCTCTAGCTTCCGGGCCGCGGGCGAGATGATTTGCTGCAGATGACATCAGCCCGGGGCCAAAGGCTGGAGGAGCGGAGGCAGCCACCGCGTGAGGATGTGCCGGGTGGTCCTTTCCTCCTCCTCTTCCTCCTCCTCCCCGGCTCCCAGCCTAGTCTCCATATAAAAGAGGCGCCGCCTCCCCGCCCTCTCTCACTCCCGGCTCCTCTCCGAGCCGCGCTCTCCGCGGAGCTAGGAGAGGGCGGAGGGGGAGGTGGCGCGCAGCGCCAGGAGGGGGGGGGGACGCAGGGGGCGGAGCGGAGGCTGCACCTTCGGAGATAATCCTTTCTCCTGCCGCAGAGGAGAGGAGCGGCCGGAGAGGGACGTATCGCTCAGGCACAGCGGCCGGCAGGATGGCGACCGTGGTGGTGGAAGCCTCCGAGCCTGAGCCGTCCGGTAGCATCGCCAATCCGGCGGCGTCCACCTCGCCTAGCCTGTCGCACCGCTTCCTCGACAGCAAGTTTTACCTGCTGGTGGTCGTTGGCGAGATCGTGACCGAGGAGCACCTGAGGCGCGCCATCGGCAACATCGAGCTTGGTAAGTGGCCCCGCACTTGCCCAGGGGACGCGCAGGAACACGCGCAAACGCGACCCCACCCAGGGCAAAGAGGCCACCCTCCTCCCCCCGCGCGCCTCGCACCCCCGCCCTTCCCCGCCACCTCCCGCACGCGGCCCAGACTCTTTTTCTGGGCTATTATCGAGAATAATCCGAATGATTAGATTTGAGTTCCAGAGGGAGAGAGTGTCATAACCTTGAGGGATCTGTCACCAGGTTGGGTCCGCAGAGCCGAGAGGGCCACCGCCTCTCCCACTAAGTGAAATGCAGGTGTCAGAGGAGTAGAAGCCACAATAAAAACGCAACCCCAGGAGGCAAAGGGGCTTAAACCTGATGCAACCACTTCCTTTCAACGCCCCTCGTCCCTGCATGTGTCTGGGCCGCCTTCGCCGGCAAACCCAAGGCTAAAGGACCATGTGCCAGAGCCCGCGTGGCAGTCCTCACACACGGCCACCTCAGTCCCCGAGAAATGCCTTTTCTGGCTTACAACCTCCAGAGCCATTCTTTCCTGGGAATGACTAGGCTAGTGCTAGGGCCACGCCCGCCCTCCCCTCTAAACCCTCCCCCCCAATCCCCCACCCCCCGGGACTTTGGGATCGAGAACCGCCTGCCCAGACGGAGCCCGCCTTGCTGCGGTCCCTGGCTGCAGCTTTCAGAAAGACAATGAAATCCCAAGTTGCAGGGTGGGGTTTCTCCTTTTAGAAGTCCGAACCTTGGGGAGGATGGTTGGGGGTGGGGGTGACGGCGGCGGCGGGTAGGGCCAGTTGGTCAGTTCGTCGCCCGAGGCGCGCTTTGCGGAGGCCAAATAGCGGTTTGCTGCGAGCCCTGGGCGGGGCCGTGAGGGTCCAGCGGGCGCTGCCTTGAGCGCTCTGACTGGCCCACCCCCCGCAGCTCCACCCCGGCTGTCGCATTGCCCCCACTCGCCCGCCGCACCTGCCCCCCTCACTGCGGCGCCCCTATCGGGCGCGGCCCTCTGAGCTTGCGCTCCGTCGGGGCTTCGGGCTTTGGAGCCGCGCGCCCCCACCTCCCGCTCTATCCGGCTTTGTTGCGATCTGACCCCCCGGGTGGGCAGATGTCGCTTCTGCCTTTCCCGTTATCCCAGGCGCTCCCATCCCAGCTCCGGCCCTCCCCGCGGCCCTGGCAGAGGTCGCCGGGCTCCTCCGCAGCCCCAGCCCGCGCTCTATTCTCCTGGGGTGGTGCTGAAGCGTTACTGCCTGGAGACACCGGCTGGTGGGCGTGGTGCAGTCCGCACTGCGGTCTCTACGGCAGCCCGAGGCGGACAAAGAGCGTTCATACAGCCCTCGTCCCCCCACTGCCCCCTCCCCAGTAATAAAAGACCAAAGGAGAACCTTATTTTAGATGAAACAACAACAACAAAAACACCAAAAAGCAAACGCTCGTCATCTGCCTCTACATTTGGAAAGGGCCACTTGTGCCCAGAACAAAAGGCTGCAGGGTGGGGACTGGAGTTGCAGACCTCGTTCTTTTGTTTAACATAAAAACACTGATATTCCTTTTCAGCTTAAAAAAAAAAAATGAGCAAAAAGCAGTCGTGGTATTTTATTAGAAGCATATTTTCAGAATAAGAGATTTCCATAGTGAAATGCCTTATTTGAGCATTTCAACAACCCTTCGTTTTCAAACTAGTGGTCTTTAATCTGAACTTCCTATATTAGGCTTATTTGTTCATTTTCCTCCTTGAAAATTTTTCACACAAACTGACTTTGGGTGTGGCTACTAGAGAACTCAGTGACTTTGGAATTTTTAAAAAATTTATCATTTGTCAGCAACATTGTCAGGAAACAGTAATACATTAGAAGGTGCTTTTCTATCTATAAAATCTTCGCAACCACCCATTACGGTGCTAGAAGAGGGATCATCACCTCCATTTTAGAGATGAGGATCCAGAGAGGTGGGAAGCATAGGAGCAGCTCAAGGTCACACCTCTCATAAGTGACACAAGTGCCAGCACTGCAGCATCACTTGTTTTCTGGCCCTGCCCCTGATACTAGTGCAGGGCAAGCTAACACCAGAAGGAGATTTCAAATACAGCAATTTCCCGAGCTTCCCTTTGTACTGACATCTACTTGTGGGCAGCGCCCCATGCAGGGAGGTGGTTCAGCCGCCACCTTCACCATAATTACCTTCCTGCTTTGTTACTCTGCTAATCATCCTTTCAATGCGGTATTCCTCTGGTTTATTCAAGCTACTTCTGCTTGAGGATAAAATAGGTGCACCCAAGTGCTGCTGTGAAGTGCTGCCTGTCTTTACTCTTTATCTGTATTTTTATGGTACCAGCGCATAGCGATAAAATTCAGATCTGTCTTGATTTTTTTAATTTAAAATTTTTATTTGAGTATTATATAGAGACAAAGGGGCACAACTCATAGATGAGCAGCTCAGTGAATTTTCACAAAATGAACACACCTGTGTTAACCAGATCAAGAAACAGACATTACTGGAATCCCAGAAGTCTCCCTTGTGCTCCCCTTCCAGTCACCATGCTTTTCTGATTTGAATTTACTAATTTGGTCAGGTTTCTGTTCGGAACTCTGAAATGGCTGTATTGATCCCATTAAGAATCAACCAAGTGAGTGAACAGAGCCATTTCCTTACTCGCATTAACAGATGCTGCCTTTCCTCTGGAGAGTGCTCTCCTGGGTCCTGGGGTCTCACTGCAGCTCATGCTCATGGCCTTCCGGTGTTAACTAGGGTCTGAGGTGACTTAGCAACAGGGTAGTTTCCCCTCTATCCCAGTGCATGACACGCTGCTTCAGCCTTCAGGTCCCAGCTGGGCGGCCTCCAGAGGTCACTGGTGGAGCAGCTGTTGTTGCTGGTGACTCTGGACTGTGTTGTATGAAGCAAGATGGATCTGCTCCAGGAGGTTCGGCTCTGATTGTGTGCAGCAGCTGAAAGAGCAGTTCACAGTTCATTATCTGTTACCTTTTCTTCTTATTCCTCTTCCCATCTTAGCTGAGGCTCTGTGGGTTTGGAGACTCTGGCAACTTGGATTTTTGCCATCTGATTATTGAGGGATCTTTGGAAAGCCTAGAGAATAATCTATAAATCTGTAGGGAGCTGGTGATAATGCAGTAAATCGACAGTCTGGAAACATCCTTATGTGGATGTCTAATAAATGCTTCTTGAAACCAAGGGAGAAAAATAACTTGTTTTCTCGACTGTATTCAACAAGCAAAATGTGGGGTTTGGTCATATCTGGCTTTTTTTATTTAATTGTGTAGGACCTTATGCAAACCATTGTCACTATCACCAACTACCATTCCATGCCATCACCACCCCCAAGGCTCCCTTCCTAATTAGCACACATGGGCTAAACAGCCATCCTCACTCCTCTGGTTTATTTTAGACTACATACATCCATGCTTTGCTAATAGAATTCTACAGCTTTCTGAAAAAGTGTTTTCATTGTTTCTTTTCTTTTCTTTCTTTCTTTTTTTTTTTTTAAAGAAACTAAAACATTTAAGGAATACTAAGTGACAGTTTGATGCTTTCCATTATAGTTAAAGAGTGTAACTTTCCCTCTAGTAATGTGCGTAACACCTACTGCCCTGGATTTTTAGATATACATTTAGCTGATTACGTTGTAACTTTTGGCGTTACTCTTGAATGTCTTCAGTCTAAGATAGTAATAGAATCAAGAACCCAGGAAAGATTTGGGGTTTAATTTTTTGTCACTTTAACAGGAAAAAAACAGACATGGTAAGGGTTAAATGAAATGTTGAAGAGTGTAAAATTTATTATACTTGTCTTTATACTTTTCAAAACCAAAAGGCAAATGAATATCTGATTGCTGCTTAATTGGTATTATGTACTAACTAAGGGCTCTGTGATCCATGTGGAAATACAAGCCAGACCAAACACATAAGTTCATTAAATTGATGATTCATTGTTAATCTTTCCAAAGGGCTTACTTTTTCAATAAGCACTAACTTTTAGGCCAATAAATAAATCATTATAAATCACTTCTTTCGTTTGCTTCTATTGTGAGATGTTTTCAAAGACCTAGATTATATAATCAATGCTTTGAAACTATGAGCTTTGTATGTAAGATATTGTCTACATTATACATAACATATATTTTATGAAAGTCAAGTTGCTGCTTTAAAAAAAAAATAGGAAAAAAGGCAAATTGAAATTAGGATCACCAGATAGATCAAGTGAAAACTTAGGAAATCTTTTCTCTGAGGAATAAAGCTGGCCTGAACTAGCATCTCCTTTGTTTTAATTGTTTTAGTTTATCATTCTAATCTGATTTCAGATAGCTTTTTGACCTAGTTTTACAAATAGAATCTTATGACTATAGGTTAATCATTTAGATACTTGCAGAAACACTCAAAAAACTTATTTCTCAGGGAGCACCTGAAGCCCATAATCAAAAATCAAGTTGTCAAAGACCCAAATGACTGTCAGATAGAACCCATGTGCCATTTCAATATGCCATTTTATTCTCTTTTCTTCAATCTACTGTCTTTTTGGGGAATTTAGATTTTAGTCATTTAAATGGAAGGTGCTTTTCTTTCTTTCTTTCTTTCTTTCTTTCTTTCTTTCTTTCTTTCTTTCTTTCTTTCTTTCTTTCT
>JAKSZT010054472.1:3110030-3238607 GCA_026826555.1 Tolypeutes matacus | reverse complement strand
TCTTTCTTTCTTTCTTTCTTTCTTTCTTTCTTTCTTTCTTTCTTTCTCTCTCTCTCTCTCTCTCTCTCTTTCTTTCTTTCTTTCTTTCTTTCTTTCTTTTCTTCTTTCTTTTCGTCATTTTTATGAAGCAATCCTGCAAAAATGTTTGTGTGATTGGTAAAGCTGAAGGGATTATATTCTGTATACAGTAAAGGTTCCTGTTTTTTCCTCATTTTTTCACCTTGGCTTGTCCTCTGATACCTTACCCACACACACACACACCTTTCTTTTCTGCCTTTTCCACCTGTAAACTTCCTGTGCATGTTAGCCTCCCCTTTGTGGACTGCTGCCTGGGGCCATAGAACTGAGAAGGAAAGGTCCTTTGTTACTCCCTAGGGCAAAGGGTGAGGCAAGAAAAGACCTGTCCAATAGACACAATAACGGTGCTTACTTCCAGGGCTGGGTGACTGGCTTTGAGCAGCCTCAGGATGCCTGGCCACACAGATGAGGGGTGACTGTGACCTTTGGGCCCAGAAATTTGGAAAGGGGAGTTTCATCTCTTCCAACTGGAAGAGTTATTCTGCCCCCCACCTGGTTGAGCCAGTAAGGGGCACAGTCTTCATAGAGCATGGGAGAATTAAAGGCTGAGGGACCAGCTTGATATGAGGTGTATTGGGTATGGGGTGGGGGTGGGGGGATAGTCAGAAAAAGGACCAGGAATTTGTCATTGCTCTTCTGTTCCTCATTAGAGAAAGGAAGGGCTTGCTTCTGATAGGCCTCAGCAGAAACTCTTTACCAACACCCAGTATCCTTTCCAGCCACGAATAAAGAGAAGGGAGTCTGGGAAGAGCCATAAAAAAGATATTTTTCAGTCCTGTGAGCTTCGGAGGGCTCACTGTTAATTCCCTCCCTGACATGAAAGGGAGGTACATAAACCTACTAAATGCAATATGGACTTAAAGTGAGAAATACTATTTCCCTGTACTAATATTATCAAGTAGAAGGTACAAAGTAAGTACAAAATATTTTATTTCTAAAATTGGTATAGAGAGTGGCCTGCTTCCAACATTTTTCTTTCCAACTAAAATAACTAGCAGATCTATTGTAACCTTTATTTTATAAGTGGTAGTAATGATTATGCATTGTTCAGAAATAATGTGGCTGGAAATTGCTCTCTTAAAAAAAGAGAACCCAAGCTAAATTTTTAGTTCCACTGGGCATATAAAAATGAGAAATCATCTTATTTTTATCAGTTGTTTATTAGTGAAATTTTAAAATTTACTAAATGCTTTTTTTTTTAGTTTAGTACTCTTTTCATTGTGAATTTATAAATCATACCACCAGCCTTTACGAAATATAAAGAAAATATTTAATTGTATGTGTCGTGACAAGTTAATTGAAGCCAAGGGGAAAATGGCAAACAACAATGTCTACCCATAACCCCAGATGAAGTCATTCAAATAATGTACCAATTTGGACATTACTTAGAACAAAGGCAAAAAAATTGTATGAATTTAATTTAAATACATATGTTTCACTATTAACTTATTGACCCAGCTTGACAAGCCAGAAGACAAAGTGGATCTCAGACCTGGAGCATGGAGAATTCAGTCAACAATACCAATTAAGCCGCTCAGACAGGAACTCAATGATTTTTCACACTGGAAGAGTGTATAGTGCATACGTTGAAGTAAAATATTCTAATGAATTCAGACTCCTCAACCTGTCAAGCTCTCCATGAAACAAAAAGAACTCATTTATCATTTCCACATTAAAAAGATCCACAAATCTCTACTAGCCTTTCTTGTTAAAATTTAAATACTCCATTAGCACAAATGCAAACTGAGGCTCTTACTGTTTCCTGGGAGACCCATAAAATTCTCCCTAATAATTTAGTGTCTCTTTAGGAATGTTAACTCTTCCACACCTGAATTCTTCTCTTTTATCACATGAGAAATTTCTGCCTCTGTTTATTAGACATCCATCTATTTGAAAATATGTCTCACAGTTGAAAAGGCCTTTCATGTGTAATCTGAAGGTACTTTAGATATGCAGTAAACTGAGTTTGTAGAATATTTTTTAAATGTTGGTATACAAGCTAGAGTTGATTCTTTGCAAAACAGAAGACAGCATAAAATGTAAATGCATACAGAAATGCATTAAGGATTTGCTCTTGTGTTTAAATAATACACTGCTGTTTATAGTCCCAAGTCTGAATGCACTAATGACCAACAAAAATGATTAAATGACCTGGTGCTTTTTTATAGATACTACACCTCCTGTGTTATACTTAGAGGTTCAAACCCCTGCCCTTAGTAAGTATGCAAGAAATGCTTGCTCTTAGAGTTTTGTTTCTGGCAGTCTCTGAGGGTGCCCCCGTATAAGGCACAATCGTGGATACTACATACTGGCCTCACCATAAGCAAACTATTTGGGAAAATGTAAAATAATGTAAAAATTGTTTCCCTAGTTTCCCCTTGCTCTATCCCCAATCTCCCTTTTTCCAATGACTTCTGGGTTTCCCTCTGAGCCATTCCCTTTGGGAGGGCCGGAGGGAGGAGGGCCAGCGGAGGAGGAAGGAAGAGACCTGGGAGATACAGGGCTTCAGGGCAGGAAACCGACTTCATTCTGCTCTTTGCCCTGTGTTCCTCTCACCCCAGCCTCCCACCTAGTGAGAGGAAGCCTGAACTTGTGTGAGAATAGACAATTGGCAGCCCCAACCCCATAGAAGTCTTGTAAAGTATAAAAAGTTGCCGCATTTCTTTGCCTCTGGATAAGAAAATTCAATACAACTAACAATTGTAAATGAAAGAGCTGCTTGCCAAGCTAGACAGGTAAAATAAATGCCTGGGAAGACAGGCAGGTTATGTCTTGAACATCCAGCTTTCTTATCAAAGATCCTACAAATTTTGCATTGATATCCAAGGGTTGAGAAATCAAGTTCATCTATGGTATGGGTGATACAGATACACGCTACAAGAGCATCATGTGAAAAACAGATGCCTGGACTTGAATGCCAGCTCCCATGTCCCTGCCTTCCTCACCTTTATTCTATATTTTCTTGCCACCTACAAGTAGACCAAGAAAGCTAGAGATATCCTGGTATCTCTGCTAGCTGCCAAAGACCTGACATCTTTCTGCCCTTTCTACTCCTTCACTGGAGTGGAGCCTGTCATTACCTTAATAACTGTTTTCTTTGCTTTTCCAGAAAAGCTGCATTTACATTTTATGAGGGGCAGAAGTTCAGTCCACACTGCTAGTTATCCCTCCCATGTGGCCTGGTGCAGAGACCTCCCCAGCCCTCCCATTTTGTGGGCATCCACTGCTAGTAACAAATCTCTTCAGAAAGCAGTTTCCACATCCTCCCAAAGCCTGAGAAATGTTACAGTTATGTTTTCCAAACCACTGTGAAATGACTATAACTGGAAGCTTGTCAACTGTCTCCTTCTTCCTCCCTAGGAATCCGATCATGGGACACAAACTTGATTGAATGCAACTTGGACCAAGAACTGAAACTTTTTGTATCTCGACACTCTGCAAGATTCTCTCCTGAAGTTCCAGGTGAGGTTTCCCTTCAGTATTAGTCAACCTAGAATTTGAAAGGACGGGAAATTGGTCATTGGCTGGAAGGCTTTGCCTGGAGCGTCAAAAATACTTCTTATTGCTAAAGGAGTCTTTATTATTTTTTATTTATCAAATAGGTAAGCAAGAAGGCACATTTTAAGAAAGTTATTACTGTGTGGGTTATCCATTTTGTGGATTCTTAGAAGTTTTACAATTCTGCAATAATTTTTTTTTTCTATCTCACAGTACTCTGAGCTAAAGGGATTACAAATAATTTAAATGTTGATTTTACTCAGATGTAGTTATCCATACAAATTAGATACCCCCAGAATCTCATAACCTCTTTCCCTCAAAAGAAAAATCAAACATCTCCTGCATTTCAAAACAAAATGTACATCATCATTTCATCATTGCACTATCACCTGCCACTGAATCATCACTCACCTTTCTTAGTGTGGTTAGAAGAGAGTTTGATATTCCAAACTGCTGTTAAAATAGACTTTCTTTCAGAGATGAAAAAGAATCCTACAGAATAAAGGTAAGAACTCCAAAACATTTCATATGTGGCGATGTTAACCACTGAGCAGACCCCAGTCCCCCCACATTTTTGGACTATGGGACAAAGTTTCTGGCCCATAAAAACTTCAAACCTGGGACGTGCTTCTCAAAAGCTCTATTAATGCCCACCATAGACACTGTATTACATTTTATTTCTTGAATATCATTTGAACTTTATGGAAAACAGAGAAGAGAAGGCTCTTAGGTTTCTACATGTCTTTGTTGTATGATTGCTGAGTTTATTGGCATCTAGATTAAATCAGGAATGGTCTTCGGTGTCTTTTGACTGAGTAGGTCATGTGCCATTAGCATAGTACAGACTGAGATTGGGATCCACTTTCATAGCATGTCAGTGCCTTCGTGAGTCCTGCTTGGCAGCAGCTTGCTCACAATGTTATTGCCCATGAGACTGTCCCAGCTCTTCCCTTTGCATTTGGCATTTGAACAAAAAAATCCCCATATGTTTTGGTTATCCAAATGAATTGTAGCTTTTAAGCATGGAATTGAGTAATATGCTAAGAAAAAGTTAGCAAGAACTGGTTCATTAAACACTAAACTTGCTGCAAAGCCATGTGAAAAACCAGCTCTTAAGTAACTCTGCACTAAGAAAAAAAATAAAAGAATGACCAGAGACCTGACAGCACATGAGTTGTTGAAGTAAAGGTATGGTATATAGTTGGTTCTCTTGTTAATGTGTTTCATTTTTACATCTTGCAAAGCTCTATAGTTTTTCAAAAGGACAATAAAAGCCAGACTTTTATCCTTTTTAGGTAGGTTGTTCTGGCTTAGTAAGACTGTTTATAAGACTACTTTTTTTTTTTTTTTTTTCTAGTAAAACAGATCATGTGATTCCCATTGTATTAATTCATAATTAGATTTACTTTATAGAATGACAACTGTGTATTGCAAAATGAAAGCCTACAAGAATTTCTGAAGAATTAAACAATTAAAATTTTTAAAATGACCTAGTATTACTCTTGTGGACTAAGAAGGCCAAGTCCCCCCATAAGCCACTTCAGCCTAATACTCCCCCCATTCTCCTCCCCTTTTGCTGCTGCCATCTACAGTAAGGGTTGGTTACCTACCTCATTGCACTAGCACTATGCTAGACTCTATGGCTAGAGATGGGTCTAGGGACACGTAGCATCCTTACCAGGCTTGCTGACCCAGAAAGCACTGGCACTGGCATTCCCTCGCAAGCCTATGAGGGCACTGCACAAGCCCAGGTCTCCCCTCAGAACTAAGCACCTAGAACAGCCATTATAGTGATGGCCCCATGGAAGGAGCATGCAGATGGCATGGAGGTTTCCAACCAGGGCTATAACAGATGGTGAAGCACTTGCCATATTCACTTTCAGTTAAGTGTGTTTCAGGGAGAAGAGATATGATGTTGAAGGACAAAGACAAAAAATTGGAGTGAGTGGAGATCACAGGGTGATCAGATTTGGCCCAGGGAAATCTTTGGCTATTGCTGATCAAACTGGAAAGGGTTTATAGAAAAATTTGAAGTCTATTTGTTGTTAAGTGGGTCCAGTTCTATGGGCGTCTTCCTTACTCACTGAAATTCTGTAAAATCCATTTAGGTCACCTAAAATAGAGTCAGCTGAGTCACTGCTTTTAGAGTTTTAAGAGTCTAAGTTAGCTTAGAGGCAAGGAACAAGATGAATGGTGGGTCCCTGAAAAAACAAAGGTATTCATTCAGTCCGTCAGTTTAAAAAATGCTTCAATAGCCCCTACAATGTGCTAGGCACTTTTGGGGGTGGGGGAGAGCACAGTGATGGACAAGACAAACACAGTCACCACTTTTATTAAACTTAAATTCACGAGGGAGGAAGAGACATTTAATAATCATATACAGATACAGAAGATGTAGCATCCTGCATCAAAACCAGACATCAGTTTTTTGTTTTGTTTTGTTTTGCTTTGTAGGCTAGCAGATAACAGAGTTATGGTAAAATATTCATTGTCTTCCACGACACAGATAGGTAAGACTAAGGTTGCTATTATTTCTGTTATACATTCATGCTGCTTATTATACCTTTTTTTTTTTGGCTGTTGTTCTTAAGAATTGGAGGTTGTTCATAAAAGACTGGGGATAGCCTCAAACTGCAGCTAACAGGGGTTGCCCAGATGGTGCCATTGTATTTGTTCCCTTGTATTCACTCACCCCCACTCATGAGTTTTTAAATACAGTTTTGAGATTTATTTTGGCTAGCTTTTCAGGATTGGAGGTTTCACTCAAGAGCACCCTAAAATGTTTAGCCATCTTGAATGAATATCCTTTCAGCAGGAAGCTGAAGTATGAGTGTTTTCTCTGCATGAGCTAGAGGACTGTGTGACTAATAAGTGGTGGATCCCCCAGGTCCCCAGAATGTTAGCCTTGGTATCTCTAAGCCCCACCCAGCTCTAGCATACTATAATTCTTAGGGTAAGCCTTTAGGGCCAACTTACTATCGTGGAACATTGCAATGCTTACTGCAGCATTGGCTTGCCTAAAAATTATTCAACAAACATCTGCTGTGTGTCTAGGGCAATTCTCTGCTCATTTGCCTTGGACAGTCAACAGGTGTAAAAACAGTCCTGGCCACATTGAAGCTGGGCTCAAGTGAGACCAGTTATCTTGGGAGAAAAGCTTTGGTGCTCTTTCTTGAACACTCCAATTATTCACTCAAGTAAAAATTCAACCATTGAGTATTTTCAGAATAGACCAATGATCTTGTAGTTCCTTATATTTAGAAATTCAAATACTATCATACAATTTTTATTTACACAAATAGTATAGATAGTGGGTTTTTATTTTGGTAACTTAGCCATGTTAGATCAGAAGCACTTTTACAAATCTCATCACAAGAGTAGAGCTAGTACAGAATTTATTTCATTCTCCCTGCCTGTTTGCTGAATTTAGCTCTAGAGCCCTCTCTATATAACAGCAGAGGAGGACATCTGGGGGTTATATGAAGTGCCCCATGATTATTTGTGTTAGACACATAATTCACATCAACAAAAATTATTCCCAGGATGAGGGACATCACACTGAAAATCAATTTTATTTTTTCTGTCATTTTGCCCTATCTGCCTATTAAAATAATTATATATTTTTGATGGCCCAAAATTCCCACCACCAAAATAGCATAAGGATTACG
The DNA here is from genome assembly GCA_026826555.1 of Tolypeutes matacus. Taxonomy (NCBI): domain Eukaryota; kingdom Metazoa; phylum Chordata; class Mammalia; order Cingulata; family Chlamyphoridae; genus Tolypeutes; species Tolypeutes matacus. The sequence goes on along the minus strand of JAKSZT010054472.1, from coordinate 3,231,363 downwards.
AGTGCTGATTCTTGAGCCACACTCTCTGTGTTTTGATTCTAGCTCTGCCATTTAGTTGTTGTATGATCTTGGACAAGTTACTTAACCATTCTATGCTTCAGTTTTCTGATTCGTAAAATGGGGGTGATCACGCCTATCCTATAGTTCTCATGAGGAACTAATGAATTAATGCATGTAGAGAGCTTAAAACAGTGCCTGTCATATGGTATATGGTAAACAGAAGCTAATATTAATGTTTTGTCCCCTATTAAATCTTTTTGACTTATATTTAGTGATAGTTCTCATCTATGGGAAATACCGATTTCCTTTCCGTAATAATTTTTCATTTGTATTCAACATTATCAGAAGGCAAATAGTTGCTGATTATATGCTGGGGCAGCAAAATTCTATACTCAGTTTAGGAAGGTACTTTGGGCATGAAAACCAAAGAGGAGGCGACGCTTTCCATTGCCAGCATAGCGGAACCTTAGAGCAGGGTTGTAGGCTGTTTGCAAAATGGTCTTGTCAGGTGCCCATGCTGAGAATGCTCATCTGGAGTGAGGGTTTGCTTGTCTCATTTCACATTTCGATATCCATCCATGGGTAAATTATTTCATTCCATTCTACTGCTGGATTCTCTCTTCTGCTCTCTCCAGTCAATAAGTGACTATTGTATTGACTTTGCCAGTTTTAAGAAACTGGAATTTCTTTTGGCTTATTTTCTTAATCAGCTGAATAAATATTAAGATCTTGCATATTTATATATCATCACTAGTTTTATAACTTGAAATTACATAAAAATCTTCATACAGTGTGATTTTGAAATGCTTATATGAACTGTTTTACTTAAGAACCCATGCCTTTCCCCTAGAAGACAAACTAATCACACCGGAGCAGCGTTAGATTTGCATTGAATGGCTGCTAAAAATGTCTTGCATTTGGTCTTTGATGGAAAATTAAAGCCAAGCCCTTTGAATTGAAGTCATATGAAGTCATATGAATCCTGTCCTCTCTTTGACATTAATGAGACAAGGTTTTACAACTAATATTTGTCAGTAGAATGATAAGAAAATGTTGAAGTGCTCTTAGCAAATGTCTACGAATATTTTTAGACATCTTTCTCTGTCTGGGCTTGAATGTTTAGTCTGCCGTTGTGTAGAATTATAGCTTTCATTGTGTGAGCCTAGAATGCATCAATTGCCCTATGACAGGGAATAATGCATGCGTTTTCAGCCCTGCTCCCAACCTTTACACAATAAGGCACACAAATATGTTCCAGTTGCATTGAAGAATCTAATTTAACCCTCAGAGAACCTGAGATGTCAGAAGGGAGGCCGATACTTGGTCCTCATGTTTTCTCACACACATGCATACGCATAGGTACTGGCATTGGCACACATGCCCACACTGTTCTCGTTTGTCTCATCTTACAAGGTTATGAGGAATCCTGGTACTAGAAGAAAATGACAGAAAGCCTTATTTTTGTTGGAAGTAGCCAGACCTCTGTTTAGCATCCTTTGAGGTCAATGCTGCCCCCCTGGGAAGGAGACTCCCTATTTGAATGCAAATCCCTAGCCTTTCTCCCACTTGCCCACTACCCAGAGCATTCCCCCAAAGCCCACTTGTAGCCAGCAGAGTCATCTGTAGCCCCTCCTGCTCACTGCTCTCGCCCCAGTGCTCCCATTCATACATTTGTAGCCAGAGCAGCACAATGTATGGTCACCCCACCGGCTTCCCTTTGAAACAGCTAAAGGGCCAAACCTACTGAGAAGACCCAGAAATTTTCTGGTGTATGCAATACAAGGCGTCATTCCTGCAAGATTTACACTTTGCTCCACTTTGAGATTTGGATATTCTTTGTATCCAGGTCCTCACCCACTAAGGTGATTTTGTGTGTGTGTGTGTCTGCAAGTGTGGCCAGCAGAAAAGAATAAAACGGTGTTTTATTGCCATATTCAGGTGCCCACATTCCTCAGGGCAGTTAATGATGGCTCATTCAGACCACCCTAGAAGTGCCTATTCATCTCAGACTTTTCTTTTGGAGTAAAAGGATGTTTTGCTCTGCCGACTGTAATGACTCTCAAGTGGTCCCTAACGGGCACTGTAGAACCACTCAGCATAGACACGCACAGGCAGAAAGGTAGCAGAAAATTGGCTGCCTGGGCCCAGTAGCCATTTTGGGGAGTGTCAGTAACCCTCCATTAAATCCATCTAAGTGCATTCCAAACAGCTGCTAACCTGGCTGACCAAGGACCCTGTCAGTGCTGAATGCCAGGGCTTTTGTCTTCATTTCCAGAGACCAAAGAGAGCCCAGGTCCTTGCTCGTCAAGTTTTTAAAAAGAAAGCACAGGGGAGTGGATGTAGCTCAAGCAGTTGAGTGCCTGCTTCCCACATGGGAGGTCGGGTTTGTTCCTGTGCCTCCTAAAAGCAACAAGCAAACAAATGAAAAAAACCAACTCAGGGGGACCGATGTGGCTCAGTGGTTGAGTGCCATCTCTCCCCATACTCCGAAGTCCCTGGCTCATTCCCCGGCCCTGGTACCATTTAAAAAAAAAAAAAAAAGCACACAAGGGCAAACCACATAGCAACTGCTTTTCCTTTACTTTTTACTCCTCTTGAGTCTTATCTAGGACATTTTGTTCAGTGTCTGTAGAAGCAAGCTGGAAATAAGAGGGGTAGGATATGGTGGACAATGAGGAATAGAGCATAAACTTCTTTAAAACATTGTCAAATAATATTGACTGCTTACTAATTTGCAAGGGACTGCAAAGGCATATATAGAAGAATAAGACATCCTCCCTTAATAATTTAGTTGGGGAAATAAATTAGTCATAGCTTAAAAAAAACACTAATGAAGAAAAAATGTTTTTCCTGATTTACAAACTGAATTTGTGTACCTGTGTGCGTGTGCATGTAGGAGAGAAAGAGGAGAGGTTTACCAAGTCTCTAAGGCAAAGGGGTGAATAAAGATCTTAACAAGCCTTGCATTTTGATTGTACAACCACTGATTTCGTCACAATGACAAAGGTCACCCAGGTACCAGCACCCCCTCCCCCAGCCGCAGCCCAGGACTAATTAAACACTACCCAGGCAACGACCAAGCATCCCAAAACATCATACTCCAGGGCTTACCCCTTTTGTTTTCTCTGCTGCAGTCTAAGGATAATTTCCATTGCATGAGAAAGCAGCTTTGCTTCGTCCTAGGGAAATGTGAGAAAGTAAGAAGTGCCCTCTAGGAAGTACACTTAAAAGTGAACCACAGGGACTGGAGAAATGAACATAAATTTTCAGAAGACAAAAATAATGTTATTTTAATAACTTTTCCAACTTAGGTTAAAGGCTCATCTATTGTCGGGACTGGTGAAATGAATGCTTACAGAAAGTGCAAACAAGATAGTCTACACATGATTTAAAAATAAAATTATCCAATTAAAAATGAACACACATAGTGGTTTTTGTTCTTCCTCTCTCCTCCCTCCCCCATCTCTGTTTCTCTTCCCCCCACCCTGAGGGCAACCATCCATTTAAAAGTCCAGGGAAGGTGAGCAGTGTAGCTCAGTGGTTGAACGCCTGCTTCCCATGTAAGAAGTCCTGGGTTCAATCCCCGGTACCTCCTTAAAGAAAAAAGTCCAGGGCAGGTAGTGTCATTGACTGTGTCTCCTCTCCACGGTTGTACCACGCCTCATTTTAAAGACTCAACGTGATCTTGCCTCTGAAAGTTGCCTTGTGCATGGCTGAGGGGTTAAGAAAAAATATGAACAGCTTGAGGACAGTCTTGGTTTAAAATTCTCTAAACCTGCGCTTTGCTGTTAGACTGGCCCTTTTTTTCTTACTAAAACAGGGTATCATTGGAAGCAATGACTAAATGAACCCCTGTTGAGCATTTTGGACCAAATTCATAGATTTCTTTTTTGCATCTCACATGCATAGTCTGAGGAACGAACAACTACTTCCCTAAGGGAACAACACATTGCCAGTGTGTCTTGTCCCAAGGACTATACTGCCTCATACAGAATTTGCTTCTTGGTCCCTGAAATGTCAGTCAGTGGAAATGTCATATTTGGGGAAATTAACCTGATAGGGATAAGTTAAAAGATGTAATAAATTCTGTAACCCAGGCAGTCCCGCTCACTTAGTACGGAGCTCTCAGCCATTTTGAGCAGTTGTTTTCTGCCCTTTTAATCTCTGACATGAAAGTTCTGATTTTTGAAAGATCAGCTGAAAATTACTTGATGAAATTCCTCCTTTTTAATTGAACATGATGCCTGTTTAGAGATAGTGGAGCAATCACTTTTTAATATAGAATTCCAAATAGTCTTGCATCTCAAATCTGAAGAATTTATGGCCATGCAATTCAATAGGAAGGGGTGTTCATGATGAAGTCCCTGGGCCCCACAAGATGCTGAAGTGCCTTGTAGGTAGGTGAATTAGGTTCAGTGTAGTGTGTGTGCGCACGCGTGTGGGGGGGGGAGAGGGAGAATACCTGATCATATTTTGATCCATTGGAAAGAAGATAATCTTTTCACAGTATGAGGTATATCATTTTAGAAGGTGACCTATTATCAGCTGACCTGTCATAAAATATTTTTGTAGTAGTTTCTGCAGCAAGACAGTTCCAGTTCCTGTCTGAGCAGGCCATTTTAAGACATGTAAGTAATCCTGGCCTGAAAGTTGTTTACAACTGAATTGTAGAAATAAGATAACAGAACAAGTCAGTCTATAATATGTGCCAAATGAGGATTTTGCAAGAGGGCTGTCTGAATTCAATTTGTTCAAGCTATTTTTAAAAATACGTAAATTTAATAAAAAAAAAAAATACATGGAATTTAAAACATGTCCTAACACACTGAATTCTCTTTGTGATCAAGGAATTTTGAATCCAAACTGAATTAAAGTATTCACTAAGTTGAAGCTACATTTTAAGTTAAGCCCTTTAATTTGATTTTGAAAAGATTGACTTGATATTTTAAGCATTCACCCCCTCTGAAGCATGCGAGAACACAACTGTTGGACTGAATCTGTAGGCTTCATTTCAAGATTGTCTTTGGAGAGTGCCTGATTGAGGAGTGGGCTTCAGTTGTGAAGCTGGTTCTCAAATGCCTTCTCCAGGCAGCCCTTGGAGCCTGACCTAATGCAGCAGCCCTGGGGGCTCACCTGAGACTGTTACCCCTGTCACTCCCTGAAAAGTTGCGGAGTAGAATTTCTCCTTCTATAAAAGAAAGGAATTGGCCTAGATCATGGTATTCCAAACTTTGTTTGTTCTGCCAGCTGTTGGCTCCGCAAAACTTGGTGAAATTAAGTTTGGAAACAGTGGCATGCCAGATCTTATATCTTAGAAAGGCATAATGTATGGAAATGCATGTGAATAGACTTGTTGAATTTTGTTTTACCATAAGTTTCTTTTATTTATTTATTTATTTATTTATTTATTATTATTATTTTTTTTTTTTTTTACCGGGAGGTCCCGGGGATCGAACCCAGGTCCCTCCATATGGGAGACGGACGCCCAACCAGTTGAGCCACATCCGCCCCCCATAAGTTTCTTTAACGTACTTGACCAGTGACTGCCACCATCTCTCCCATGGATCTAATGGTGGACTAAACAAGCACTGAGGCCCTTCCAGGTTTGACATTCTGTGATTTTTTTTTCATGAGTTTTTACTCAGTTGCTTCTTCATTGAAATGTAGAAGGAAACTTGTTCTACTCTCTGTTTAGCTTAAAAAACAGTCTTCAGTCCAGGTTTGAAAATAACAATCACCTAGTGCAATCACCTAGGGCTTTTCACTTTGTTGGAAGAGTCCTGACCTTGGGCCAGCACAGCTTTATGACACTCAGGCTGATTGCCCAGTTTGGGAATTTTTGGCCCTTGACTTTTCCCATCTGTCTTTACCTTGCACAAAGACCAAACAATACAAAACGTCATCGTGTTTGCACAGTGTCAGACACCTGGATGGAAATTATTTCAAAAATCAAATTCATGGGTGTTTTAGCTACATAGTGTGAAATGGAAAATAGCTGCAATGTTGTCCATTAAAATTAGAATTTTCACAATGATGTTTGATGCTGCATTGAACCTCCAATCTTACACACAGACCTTTGGAAAGAGGCTGAAGGTTAAATCTCCTGAGATTCATCTGTAGGTTGAGCATTTTAAAAGTCCCAGGCACATCGTTTGTTATGGATAATTGAGAATGGCCTGCATTTTAATAAGCATGATCAGCTATGCACATCTTGTCATGTGAACCATCAATTAGCACAACATAATTTAACGAGCCAGTACATGCAGATATGAATGCCCTTGGGAGCAATGCTCAAATCAAATTATTACTGACAGTCAATTTATGTGCAGGTAATCATTATCAGGAAGCCATGATTTTCCAGAAGGAAAACTGATTTTTATGGTAACGCATCTTATGATTCACTGTTGGTATCTAATACCTTCAAGGTTGCAGTTTCAATTTGTCATATCCCTAATTTGTTCGTGTTTGTGAAAATATTTAATTCACTCACTAAACTCTAGATGTAAAGTTATGTATTTACAGCAGACCTCACAGAGTGTTCTAAAACTCAAATTTGTGTTCTATAAGGTTATTAACGATATCTCTGCCTGAGAACTGGTGGTCTGGTTAATAAAATATTCTCTTCAGAAAGAATTGCCAATAATTCTTTATGGAATTATTTTTCAAAATTTAAAAGCTGGGAAGCAGCTGTGGCTCAATTGGTTGGGCTCCTGTTTACCATATGGGAGGCCCTGGGTTTGATTCCCGGGGCCTCCTGGTGAGGGCAAGCCAGCCTGCACCGCACGGTGAGCTGATGCTGCAAGATGATGCAGCCAGGGGAGACAAGCAGACATAGAGAAACGCGTGGCAGATAGACACAGAGAGCACAAGCAGCAGGGGTGTGTGTGTGTGTGATAAATAAATAAAAATAAATCTTAAAAAAAAAAAAAAAAAGTTAGATTTTCATCATGTTCAGCCTTATTAAAAAAAAAAAAGTTTAAAAGCATTTATCTAGAATTGACTTAGAATTCCTAAAGAAAATTTATACATTAATTTATACAAAATTTATACTTAAACTATTTATAGAAAACATGAATTTAGAAATCTGACTATTATTCTCCCTCCTTCCGAAATAGAGTGATGTTGTCAAAAGGAGTTTTTAAAAAAAGAGGTATATGCACTCCTTGGGAAAATACTGACTTTTTTGGGGGAAGCACGGGCCAAGTGAGAAACACTGGCACAAGATGAGAATGCCAGAAGAATGCATCTTGTTTGCCCCCTACTTGGAAACCAAACTCAGAACAATCTAATTGAATTGTCCTTGGATGATTCAGGAGGAAAGTCTTTTCCCTGTGCTTCAAAGTCCTCATTATGAATGTTAGTGATAATTACACTGTACATATGAGGTGTGCCAATTAATAGCAAGTTCTCATTAATGAATAAAGATCAGTGAGCATACCATTTATATTGAGGTGGCCAAGCAGCCACTTCAATACTAAGCTGATTGTGTTGCTGTATAGAACAACAGATACCCATGGATGTTACAATGTTTCTGAAAAAAAGGCATTGGTTGCAGATATTGCTGAAGAACTCATAACTGTGATAGAGAAAGAAGGGAAGCATGGAGGAAGACCATGGCAATCTTCTAGGTAACTTGAAAAACATCTTGTAGTTTGCAAAATATGCACTAGTCCACTGGATTCACCTTGTTCTGATGTACAGTGCAGCTGGTGTGCCCCACTCCTTAGTCCCAACCTTTTTTCCTTCCTGCTTCCTATATCCCTTGCATATAAAAACATAATTTTAAAAATAGCTAATTGCCTTCTCCATTAAGCCATCTCCCTCCTAATGAGCTAAACAAAACCCCAACCAAAAGGTAAAAGAAATGAGAAGTATAGTTATTTTTAAAGCCCTCTCACTTGTGCTTTAACATTGTCCAGAATATCTTTAGATCCTGTGAAGAGAAGAGTTTGTATGGCTAAATTGTGTAGCCATTTCTGCAGATACATGATTCTATGTGTGTGTGACTGACTTTGCTTTTATATTATTTCAAAAACAACTGAAGTCACGAGTATCTTTCCCTTTTAAGGAAGTGTTAGAACATTCAAGTAAATATCTGTGGATATAAAAGTGACATTTCATGTGGTTTTCCTACTTTCCTTCCATTGTTTTCTCATCTGCATCACTCATGCATTATTTCCCTCTGATTTCTATTTCCCTCCTGTCTTTCTTCCTTCTCTTTCTCTTTTCCTTTTTCCAAGTGTGCCCTCCCAATCACTGCCCCAACCCCGAGTCACAGCCTTCTTTTTTACGTATTATGCTGGTTTGGTTTTTTTTAAAAACATCTAAAATGAGATTGATGTCTGCTTTTTAAAGAAGCGTTATGTATTAGTTATACATTTTATTATACTATCTCTTATTTTTGTTTTATTGTATTATACAGAGACCAGAGACTATTTGGAGCCTTTGGAATAACATTTCAGCATATAAATATAAATGAAATAACTTGGCAAATTGACTCACTTCAGGGTTAGTCTAGAAATATGATTCCATCATCAGATAGAAATTTCTATTACTGGAATCCTTTAGCCAGCTAATAGATTTTCTATGCTTGGTAAGAAGACTCATCAAATATTTGAAACTAGTTACCCAAAAAAGCTCCAACTTAAAATTTAAAAAGAAGGAAAAGAAAAAACAGCCAACTAAAGAAAAACCTACTTTGAATGAGAAAGTAGAGACCAAAGACCTTGAATCAAGTATTCATAGGGGGGTAGATTTTAGTAATCATTCAGGATTCCAACTTTTCAGAAATGACTTTCTCCCAGTGGCAAGTGAATGATAAGAAATGCAGTTATCTCTTGAGCATAGAGGTAAGGAGGCCTCAGACTAACGTTCCCTTGATAAAGAGCCATAGACCAGTGCCTGGCACATAGTACTGGCTGGCAATGTACATGTGTGGCAGTGAATGATGAAGTGTCACTGATCTGAAAAACTAATTAGCTCTTACGCTTATAAAATAAGCTGCATAAGATATCTGAAAATTTGCAGTGATTATTATATTACAGACAATTTCTTTTCCACAGATTTTCATTGGAGATTGAGGTGAAGTGTTCGTTTACAAACTATCAATTACTTTCAGAGACTTGGCAACCTAGCAGCTCTGTTTAAGAGCCAGTCTCTTGAAAAGCAATGGACAGAACCCTGGGTGGGGTCAGGTGGAGGGTAGAAAGTCCCGGTTCTACTGCTAGGTAGATTTGTGCTATTGGGGATAAGTTACTCAGCATCTATGAACTTCAGTTTCAGTATCTCTGAGGACCCTTTTATATCTAATGTTCTGCGATATAATATCTACTGAAAATATAGATGTTAGTGAAAAAATCGTTCAAATATTTAACATAATGGTTTGCATGCAAAGTTGGTAAACATAACTAATGTGGAAAGCCAAGATATCATGTTTGTATAAAGTTCTTTGGAATTCTTGGGGCATAACCTCCTTGGCTAAGTAGTGAATGAAAACATGTACATTCAATTCACAAATGAATATGTTTGTCTAATGGAATCTGGTACTATATCAATATCAATAAGAAAAAAAAAAAACACAAAATACAACAATCTCTACTCCCATGGAACTGTCAGTCAAGATGAGGAGATAGACGTTAAACAAATAGTCATGGAAATACATAAGTACAACCAGGGAAGAGAAAATGGAGTTATGTAAGTAAACTGACAGAGTAAAGAAGCAGTGAGAGCTCTTTAGATCTGTTTTCTTTTCCTGTTTGTTGCTTTTTATATTATTTTGAAGTCATCGAACACTCTATTTTTCTTTCCCTTTTACTGAAACATTAGCAATTCAGCCTAATTTTATAGGTCCTCAAATATACAGATTTATCCTGGATTTCACAAGGATCAATATGAGGTTATAATGACACATTTCTTAGGAAACAGAATCAATGAAATAGAAATTGCTATAAAATTCTTCCATAAATATATTAACATTCTTGTTAGGATTCCACTACTCTACTCTTGAGTCAAGAATGAAAGTAAAAAATAACCATCTGAATAATGTTCACTGGCCTCTTAAAATCATGGAATTAACTACAAGTTTGCTGGGCTACAAAAATCCCAAAGATAAATAAATGATAAATGAAACAGCCAAAATTTTTGGACATTAGAATTTGAAGGTTTGTGTTACTGTGACATAATTATGCTTTCTGAGTACCTATAGAATTATGGCTTATAAAATGGCACTTATAGATTCAGTAGCTTCTTCCCAGCATCTTCCCTGTACTTGCTCATGGGATGCTTCCCTAGGATTGGTTGAGGCTCTGTTAGTCCCATCATCTCTCACTGGTGTTTTCTTTTTCAGGCCATAGAATGTAGCATTCTTGCATCACATCTCTGATCACTTTTCATTTGTTATTTGCCTTCTGGTTTAAATGTCTACTTCTCTCCCATGTTAATTACTGTCTCTTGACCCCATTTAATGGTGCATCTCATATTTCAACTTCTGATATAAAAATAGAGTTTTTCTTTAACTTAGGGGATATGACTGAAACAAATAAGCTCTGTATTGTTTGGAACCAGTGCCTCTTACTGGAAAAATATAGAACCACTTCACCTTTATATCTAATATGGAACAGATTTTCTTTTTCTTTATAGGATTTTTCTTGAAGGTGTTAAAAATTCATCTGCTTGCAGGGTAACTTTCTCTTAGCATTTACTCACTCCCAAATCAGTCTGCAAACTGTGATCTTTTTTTAATTAGCAAGTTCTTTTCCATATCACCTTTTCATTGTTTCTGTTCCTCTGATTTCAGCCTTAATTATGAGTATAATTCTCATAAAGGAACTTGGTTTTATATTTCATCTGCTGTCTTATCTTTTCTCTTTGATTTTTTTCCTGTGTGTTCTAGGAGAAAAGCTGACATTTCCCCTGTATATCACTAAATTGGCATTCTGCAGTGTCAGTTCTGTTTCCTCCCTTGGATGCAGATTTAAATTCTGCTGTTGCATTTTGTCTTTCCATAAATTCTTTTGTTGATTCAACTGGCTTCTTTTTCGATCTCTGCCTATAATTCAGCCCATCGAATTTTTATTGTTCTCTGTCATTTCCTAAAAACTATGTCTGGCATTTTTTTGTAGACACCAAGTGCCACTTTCTAAAATTTTATTTGGTTCCCATAGAAAATCCTTTTTAGGGATATGTTTATTCCATCAAGTCTCAAGACAAAACTCATTTTTTCTTGTGAGGCAGAATCTTCCAAGGTTCCATTTTGAGTTGTTTACTTCTTCTTGAACAGGGGGAGGTCCTATCAACAGGATAGGGTTGTAGAGACTCCTTAATGATTTTCACTGCCCACTTGGGTACTGATGAGTTCATCATCTCATAATTAAAACCTGGAAAGCAGGTTCAGGTGCACATCTTCCACTCCATGTCCTTGGCCCAGTAGGCATCCATCTGGCATGAGATGCTGGCCTGGGAAGTACCAGAAACCTGTTGGTGTTTATAAAGAGGGTTTATTTGGGGTAAAAGCTTATGGTTCCAAGGCCATGAAAGTCCAAACAGAGGCACCATCAGAGGTGCCTTCTCACCAAAGTCAGCTACTGTTGGTCCTAGTGGGTACCACATGGTGAAGCAAGATGGTGGGCGATCTCTGCCCAGGTTTCTCCTTCCCCTCTGGGCTCACCCTTTCCTCTTGAGCTCTGCGGGCCCAGCCTCTTGAGGTTTCGTGCTTAAATGATCCTGTAGTCCTCTCTCTCCTGGCATAGGGCTTATTTTTTTCCCGGGCCTCCTATATCAGTCTTGACTGTTCCTTTCTCTTCCCAAATTCAGCTGTAAGCCAGGCAAATGGCTCATTCCTCCTGGGACCTCAGCTGTTTGAACCTTCTCCTTTCTGTCACATGGCAGGATAAAAAATGACAGAGCTCTCTCTCCTCCTGTGTCTGTCTGTGAGTGTCCATTTATATCAGACCCAGCAAGGGGGCAGGGACTCAACCTGAGTCATGCCACTGATGTAGTCAAATCAAAAGCCCAAAGCAATCTTATAAAATAATCTAATAAAAGGCTCCTAGCTGACTAATGCAGTCAAAGGAATAGATTAGTTTATAAATATAGTCTTTCTCTTTTTGAGGTTCATAACATAATCTCAAACTGCCACATAAGTACTTTTTTTCTGGAGGGTGGGGCATGTGTGGTTCAAGAATGTGCATTTCAATTTCTGTTGAAATTGTTCAGTTTTTCTGATTGTGTATTTTTGTGAACATTTTTAAAATTCATAAATTTAGTTCGGGATTTTTCAGGCTCTTCTGGTATGCCACCATGTTAACCCACCAGCCTTCCTAATTCCAATTCAAAATAATAAATGACATCTCTAATGCTTATAGAATGTGGTACCATTTTGACATCTTTGATACACTCTGAAATCATATTTTTTAAGAGAAAATTACCTGTGTCACTTATACAAAAAAAAAAAAAAAAATTCTCTGTTAAGGTTGTTTGGTTCCATGGTAAATAGCTTACCATTTGTGTTCTAAGTAATGTGCAGGTATTTTGCACTATAAACCAATAGTTTACCAAATTTATATGTGTTTTTTTAATAGTTTTGTTTTTTTTTTCTTCGAGGTAATGGGGCTGGAAATTGAACCCGGGACCTCGAATGTGGGATGCCAGCGCTCAACCACTGGGCCACATTGGCTCCCCTGAGTTGGTTTCTTCTTTTTCTTGCTTGTTTGTTTTTTAGGAGGCACTAGGAACTGAACCCGGGACCTCCCATGTGAGAAGCAGGCGCTCAACTGCTTGAGCCACATCTGCTCCCCTAGATTTTTATTAAAGGTACTTTTTTAAAAAGGAAGGCAATCTTTATTAATGATTAATGCTTTAACCTGCCATTCAAGAAAATGAATAAGAAATGTTAGGAAGGCAGGAAGAGCTGATTCATTTTGATTCATTGTTCAAATGAGCTGTAATATTTCTTACTCTATAAACCCTACACTGTTATTGAACAATAATTTGTTGGAGCTTATGGTTCTTTTATAGTGTTATCAGTTCTCTCTACTGGAAGTTCCCTAGAGCCAAATATTTAGATTTCTCTTTAATCAGGAATTTATACATTCAAAACTTTATATAAATCTCTCTCCTCCATGGTATTGTAAAAAGAACATTTTTTTCCTTTCCTCAACCTCCAGAACCTGCCAACAGAAGTGCCACATTCATTCTTACTGTCATTATATGAAAACCTTATGAATTATACCTATCATGATTCACTTGTTTTTGCATGTCTGTGAGTGAGAGTTTTGTATGTGTACATGTTACCACTTGTGACACTACATTTGGACAGTTGAAGGAGAAAGATGCAATTTCATTTAAATGGTCACTTAAAATATAAAGTTGGTATCAGAAAATCAAACCCGACTCCATGGTCAAGGTAGTCCTTTGATTTGTTTCTTTCAGTGTGGTCACAGCAAGAACCCTCTGCTTCATTAGTGGGTCCAATTGTATTCCCAAGGAGGACCCAGTGGGAAGGGCTTGCCTGCACCTCATAGCCATCTCCTTTATCCTGCATATTAAGCCTTTAATTATAGCAGACATTACATTTGTCCCCCAGCTTCTGTGGAATGATGTCATTGCTTGTCAAAAGGGATTAGCAGGAAGAGAGAAGTCCTAATGACATTTCCATTTTTGTTAAGAAGAATTTGGCTTTGCTTCATTTTGCTAACAGGAACTGTTATCTTACTTCCTAGGAGAAATTTTTAAAAAAGAAAAAAACAACAGGAAAACTTGCAGATGTAGAACTAGACACGTGCTGACTGCATGAATGGAAATGTGCTCTGTACCACCACTCTATCAATTAGTGAAAGAGTCTGGGACACAAAGCATGCCTGGGAAATCTGCTCCTTTTCTTATAGAAGCAGACTATCATTCTTCACAAAGCCCACAATGGCCTGGGCTCTGCTGCAGAAAATGTCCCTGAAAAAGAAAGGCAAGGACTGTGGGGCCTCTGCTGGATAGAAAGGGGGTGCAGGCAGCTGGCCCCATCAGACCACTCTGAAATGTTTCAGTTTTTAGGACAGCATCTATTGAATATGCTTTAAGGTCTTATTCATCACTTCTCAAGGTAAAGCTCTCAATTCCCTTCCCATGTGAAAAAAATAAATCAGGGAGTGAGGCGGAAGCCTGATGTCTCAGATGCTTTGATCCCAGAGGTGGGTCCATGGAAGAGCGTAATTTTTATCAATCATTTTCAACTCCTCCAACAAAAATAAAAATCACTGTCAGGCTTCGGGAAAAGGAGTAATTTCCTCCTCTGGAGCATTCAAACAAAACGACTCTGGGTCAGAAAGGGCAGGTTGCAATAGCAGCTCTAGTTTTTACTTGGCTGTGGGGTCTTGGGTGCCTTACTGAATTGCTCTGAGCCTCAGTTTGTTCATCGGTTCAACAGAGGTAACTAGCGGTAGTGTCTGTGCCTCGTAGGGGTGTGCCTGGGAGCTATCAGCTGTTACTTTTCACCTCCAAAAATTAATTCCTTTCAGAAAACAGGTGAGCATTTTGAGGTGACCTTATTTCCCCAGTGAGTAAAGGTGGCAGCCTCCTCTTTTCCTTTTTCTTTCCCATTTCTGTCAGTGTCTTGCAGACACTGGTAAGGGAACTGACTCTTGCCAGTTCTCTCTACAGTCCTTCCCTGTGCAGCAGACCTAGGAGGTATGAGATTGAGGGTCGTTTGGATTCTTTGGGCTCTGGAATTTCAATCTTTGAATTTTGCCAAAGCATTGGAAGAAAAGAAGTCCCACATATTTTTCTTGGGAGGTTTTACAAACCCTTGTAGTGTTTCTCAGTACTCTATATTTGGACACCAGAGTTTTCTTTGGAAATTGGGAATTTGCTTTGGAACAGAGTTGTTCTATGAAGAAGGAAGAGTCCAATCCAAATTAGACCCTCCTGCTGGGTGACAATTTTCCATCCAGATTGCCCTGGGACATTTCCATTTTCATTCTTGTTTCACCTTAAAAAGGCAGCTAGAGAACTATTTCTCTTTCTCCAAACTACTTTTCAGGTCTAGTTTCCTAGCTCATTTTTGGCTATAAGAATGATATTCTAGAAATAAAATCCTGAATCACACTGGATTTTGAGGTGGAGCACATTGGATTTGACCAGCATCTTCAGCTGTGATTCTTGAGGTCAGCATGTTCAGTTGTCTGGTTGGAAGGAAACCTGGGTGTGCCAAGCTCTGTTGGGTTGTTCCAGAAAGTTACTAGACCTCCCAATTCACCTGTCCTGTTGCCCATTGTACAGTGAGAGAAGGGAAAGGCACCAATGTGTGCTGAGCACCTATCTGCTATGTAAAGTGCTAGTTACTGCGCTGGATATACCCAGGTTCCCATGCTCTCTCCTGAGTTTCTCAACATTTAGTTTTAGAGAATTTTTCTGTTGCTTCTTCCACTCCTATCCCCTAGCAAGCCTTGGATTGTCCAATATACAACATGCTCTCTTCTCACAAATGGCCTGAATGTAAATGTAAACCATAGGAAACGCATTACAACAGTAAATCAGCCATTGCTTATGAAAACTGGCCAGGTGCTCTCTTCCTTGGTGGCTGACAGGGTAGTTGGGTCATTTTCACAGGGCCTTGAATGTGTCCTTTCTGAGCTCTCAGCATGGCACTGTCATCCAGGGCTTGTCCTCATCTGTAGGTTTGGTTCTCTGGGTTAATTTAAAATCTACCGTTGAGACCCCAGCACCTAGATGGAAGGAATAAAAAGAACTGGCCTAATGTTTTGTTCTCTCTACTCAGTCCTTGACCATCCTTCTCTACAATTAGGGTATGTCCTTGAGTTGTTTTGTATCATTCTCTGATTATAACCTACAGACTTATAGATTTTATCCATTGAGCCAAAGCCAGCCTACAGGGAAAATTTTGTCTAAAAGTTACTAAAATGAATGCTTGAATAATGTTGTGAATCTTTTTTTGGGTGGGGGCAAGGATAATACCAGAATTTATTTTATTAAAAATTCATTAGCTCAATTTTGAGTGTTTCACATCTGGTCATTATAAGTTGTAGAGTTTCAGATTTCTACAACTTCTTCCACTCAAAGGATCAAATGGCCTTTCACTATTACTGAAGTGGAGTTTATGGCACAACAAATCAGCTAGACTGTTGGAGTGACTTGCATTTTTGTTTACATCAGAAGTTTCAGGAGCAGAGTAATAATTCACAGTACAAAACATCAGTCCAACTTATTCTTTAGAATGGCTTTTTACACAAGCAGCTATTCCATTGATCTTCCTAGGGATATCAGGCCATTGGTGTTAGATCCTGGAACTTGGCTATTGACTTCCATGTGTATGAGTGAAATCAATGACCTGTTGGCCTTATTGCTATAGTTAGTTGATCATCTTGACAGTCTAAGTTTCTATAGAACCTTTGAGTGGATCATATTTCATAGTCTATTTCATGCAGGCAATAAACATGTTCCATAACTGTTGTCTCAGGTAAGCCACAAATTAAATCATATTCTCCAGTTGAATTACAAGAAAACCTTCTAATCTTTAACTGGTGAGACCCATCCTCAGAATTAAGTAATAGCAACTTCTCCTAATTTACCTGGCTTATTCAAGCCTGCAGTAATTTTAAATGAACTGCAAACAAAGCATATCAATGTGTAGGAGAAGCTCTGGTTTAAAAATGATCCTTTTAAAAAATGCCTATTGTAAAAATAAATAATGAGGACGCCTTTCCTCATTTATCTGATTGTTCAGTTATTAAGAGTCCTTGAATTAAGGCACATATACCTGTGTTCAAAATTGACATCAGAAATGCTCTTAACACCTTTAAGGTGATTCACAACTAAGTTGCCTTCTCTTAATAATGTCTCATAAGAGCCAAAGTTTTTTCTTGTTGTTGTTCTAGTGAAGTAACCTTAAAAAATTTTAATGTAAACAAAGATTCTCAGTCATAGTGTCCATGGTATAAAAGGTCACAAATTGTTCCATTCAACTGTTGCTCCTTTGTTTCCAACACTTTAAAATAATTGGCATGGAAAAAGTATTAAGTCAGTATCCTACCCTGGAAATGTGAACTACCATCTATCCTGTTTTTTTTACCAGCAGGTAGCATGAGTTATTGCTATGCTGGTGACAATGTAAAAGCCAATGCATCTTATCACTTTAAGTTGTTACATAATTAAAAATGACTCCCAAAGTATTCGCCCTAAATATAAGTCAAAAGTTTAATATATAAAGATATAAAGATATAATATATAAAGATAATATATAAAGTTTAATACATAAAGAGCTCTCACAAATAAATAAGGAAAACCCTAAAGTCTTATAGAAAAATGAGCAGAGTATGAAAATTCAGTCTCCTCCCCCCACATACACATGCTGATAGAGAAATGCAAAATGGCCAGTAAATCCATGAAACATGTTCAGCCTTTCTATAAATCAAGGAATATAAATAAACACAATGATATATACACTTTCACCTGCAAGACTTTAAAAACCATACTATCATCATTAGCAAAGAGGGCAAGATAAGTACTTTTAGATTCTGCTAATGATATAAATATATACAAACTTTCTAGAATGGAATTTTACCCATCAAGAGTCTTAAAAATGGGGAGCGGAACATATGGGAATCCCTATATTTTTTACGTAACACTTATGTAATCTAAGTATCTTTAAAAAATAAAAAAATATGTTTAAAAAAAAAGAGTTAAAAATGTTCATATGTGTCAATTCGGTAATTCCCTATGGGGAATTTATACTAAGGAAATAATCAGAGAGATGCACAAAAATTTATTTGAAAAGATGTTTACTGCCAAATTATATCTATATTTGAAAAATTGGGAAATGCCTGATGTTTTCAACCATAGTAAATGCTGTAATTAATGATTACATTAATGATTAATGATGATTCTTCAATAGCATGCAATGTTATAAATTCAGCCAAGGTTATAAATCATATATTTAAAGAATCTTGACCAATGTGTAATGTTAAGTGAAAAAAACAATGTGTAATGTTAAGTGACAAAGGTATTTTTCAGTTTGATCGCAATTTTGTACCAAAAGAATATTTATTTATTTATTTATTTATTTATTTATTTTTTAAGATTTTATTTATTTATTCATTTATCCCCCCCTTGCTGCTTGTGCTCGCTGGGCCAGCCAACCACGCCGTGCGGGCGGGCCTGCCCCCACCAGGAGGCCCCGGGAACCGAACCCAGGGCCTCCCACATGGCAAACGGGAGCCCCACTGATTGAGCCACAGCCGCTTCCCAACCAAAAGAATATTTATATATTCATAGATCAAATACACCCAAATTGTAATATTGGTTTTCACAGAGTAGTCAGTCAACAGGTTATTTTAATTATCTTCCTTACCTTTTTATGTATTTTTATAAAATCATTATATGGTGGGCATATATTATTTTACAGTTGGGAAATTTTTTGAAAAATGGTGAGCCTAGCTTTTGAGACATGAATCACTATTGCTCTTGTATTTCTCATAGAAATGATATTCAATAGTAAGTTTTATGTCTGGGGAAAATAGAGCTCATTTGAGTCAGAGGTTGGAAAAGCTCTTATGAATGCTAACCTCAGAAACCTCAAACTAGTATGTAGTGGAATAATTACATGGCACAAAAGCCACGGATGTCAGTTTGAGTTAAAGGGGTTAGGGTAGATACATAAAACAGTCATAAGAGAAAAAAAGTTGACTAATCTATTACCTCCAGCTCTAGGAGCCTCTAGGGTCAATCTGTGACTCCATAGTGAATCTATGTCAAAGTACATTGTGTTGGGGCTGGGACTTGGGAAACCTGGTTCTCCTTCTGGCTGTCCTGCTAGTACATTTTGTATTTAACCTTACGCAAGTCACCACACTCGCCGAACTCTGAGTTTTCTTCCAGTGCTGGGTATTTATTCTCTTTTTTGGAGTTTGGCATCTTGGTGCAGTTTCTAGCCCCATAAGGTAGAATGTGAGTCTCTTGTGGCGTCTTGAAGCTCCTTCTGGGTCACATCCTTAGATCAGATGTGACTGAAGTCATCCTGGTCCTAAGTCAGTTTGAATAAGTCACCATTATGTAAGCACCTTAGAAAGGCCTGCAGTTGAGGGTCAGAAAGGTAGTTTAACTGTCTCTCAGGGACCACAAAATGAAAATAGGAATATGTCACAGACTGTGAGCAAACCTGTTGTTTAATAATATATATTTTTCCTGTTCATGTAATTCAGGCTTGTAATTACCATCAGGTTAATTTTCATCCCAATCAGTGATAGAGGTGCTTTTAGAATCAAGACTTTAGGGGCAACAGATCTTCATCCAATCAATATTCCCGGTACATAAGAAGGGTCCAATTTAGGGAATTTTATTTTTCAACCTTAAAGACAAACTTATATTCAGAAATATATGGTGTAGGAATGTTTTATATACTTCTTTTACCGTAACCAAAGTATTAAAAAGTATGAAGAATCCATCCATACATATACAATTGAAATTTAAAAATTCACAAAACAATACTTACCGTTACTGTCTTCAGTGCATTATGACATTTTCTATTCTATTAGATTAAATAAAATACTGGCTGTGACTCACTAATTTGATTTCATGCCACTATAAAGTGTTGTAACCGTCATTCTGAGGAACACTGGTACAGAGCTTTTTGAAGATGTGCCCAGAATGGAAAGAAAAACTTTTCCTATGTAAAATGGAATTTAGTTTATTTATTTATTTATTTTTGCTGTGCTTGTTAGGGCCATTGTCTTGCTATACTCTTTGTTTCTCTTTGATGGTAAGTACATATTTGGGGGCGGGGAATAGAAGCTAGTGGTGAAGGGATGAACATTAGTATCTTTCTAAGTAAAACATAAAATTTTTGAAGAATTTCATCCAAATGTTTGTTTTAGATTCGTATTCTGAAATTTATATAAAGAGATTATTGGTCAAAAGTTTTTTATAGCCAGTTGTGATCTTTCATAAAACCTCCTGATACGGGGCTTCTTAATAAGAGGTCCGTGAGCTTGAATTGAAATTCAAAAAAACATTATTCTTGTGGGGACGTGTTGGTGCGGGTGTGATATATTTATTAAATAATACCATTATAGTGTGGACTTAGTAAGGGGTCTCTGGTTTTCAGTTGACTGGCAAAGGGGCCCGTGGAACAAAAAAGGTTAAGAACCCCTGCCCTAATGGGATCTTGGGTGGGCAACATGTAAGTAATCAATATAAAAACATTGAATTAAGAGAAGATGGGATGTTGTGCAATTCAGGTATTCAGCAGCGTCATTTTGCTACTTATTCACTGGTTGTATCAAATGTGAGATTGTACATAAAGGAGGGGCATGCTTTCATGGCCCTGAGAACTATTTATTTATTAAGCAGTTTTACTGAGATATATTCACATACCCTACGAGCTATCTAAACTGAGAACTATTAAATATCACTTCCAAATTTCTTTGTGGAGAAAGAGGAAAGGAAAATAGATCTTTTCCATACTAAGCTCATCATGATAGAAATAAGGGCAGAGATAATTTAGGGGGAACCAGTTAAAAAGAGATTTACACTATGCAATAATTTTTAAGTTAGAAGAATACATCTGAAAGAGGTAAAATTGTGCTTATGGAAGCAATCATATTGCACCTATGCAAATGAGTGAAACCACCAGCTTTAGACAAGGGCCAGGATCTAAGTGGGCCTGGTTTTGTTTCAGTGTCCATATTGTCCTTTTCCCTTTTTTCCTCTATCTCAATCTTAGTATGTGAGTCACTGTGAATGAAATCATGACCACACAATAATACAGTTCTCGGCAGCAGCACTGAGGGGAGGCAAGTGGCTCTGTGCGTTTCCTGCCCAGCTTCCAGACCACCCAATTACGTGTCCAGCGCGACTTCATGTGCTTTATCTGGTGTGTCCGAGTCTTCTGGAGCATAGGCCTGGCTGGTGTACTGCAGAGCGTCCTGCACCCCAGGGATTCACTCCCATCACCTGCTGTTTTACCCCCATCCTGCTCCATTCCTTCACTTATTCTTCTCCTGCCCTCCAGCTTCTTTCCCGTTTCCTCCCATTGTTTCCTCTTTCCCTTGTTCTGCCTTTGGCAAGTGGTGACCATGACCCACCTCTGACCACTGTTGGCAGGGCTGAAC
The DNA here is from genome assembly GCA_026826555.1 of Tolypeutes matacus. NCBI lineage: Eukaryota > Metazoa > Chordata > Mammalia > Cingulata > Chlamyphoridae > Tolypeutes > Tolypeutes matacus. The sequence goes on along the minus strand of JAKSZT010054472.1, from coordinate 3,210,250 downwards.
AATTGTTCAGCCAGTGCTCTAGGATACAGGGGACTGGAGGTTCTTGAGCAGGACTCAGAAGCCACAAGCTTCTTTAGCTTGTTTGTAATTGCCTCTGACGCCCAGTTAGAAAGAGATGAAAAGACCTGAATTCAGAGACTTTGTGCTGACCATTTTACCCATAGACCAATCCTTGTCTCCTGGCTGAATGGCTCTCTTGACATTATTAACTCACTGCAGGGGCCAGTAGCCAGAGGGTGACTTTCCCTGCTCATGGTTGGCCTGGCATTGGGAAAGGTTAGGCGCTTGCCCTCTCAGTGCCGCTGTATCCCATGACTCAGAAAGCTTAAAAGCAACCAAGAATGACTTTCTCCATTAAGCCCAACAAACATCATGTAGAATCAGTCTCAGTCTGGAAACTCCTTATATGGAGAGGTTCTGAGACTCTATTTTATGTTTGGTTTGTAAGAGAATCATGGTTTAAAAAAATTTGAAAGAAAAGCTTAAGGGAACGATATCGTATTACTAAGAGTCTTGGTTAAAAAAGAAAATATGACTTCACATAGTTTCTACCCTACTTCAGGAATACGGTGGGGGTGACAGCGAATCCATCATTTCCACTGGTTCTGGCTTGACCTCACACTGCGTCTTAAAAACTTCGGAACCCAGGAAGGCCACAGTGATGAGACACTGTTTTTCCCAGGGCTGCACAGCGGAGCAGCGAGTGACTATAAAAGCCTGCCGCGTGTTTCTGCAAATGGGTGTTTTTTTGGTGGTGGTGGTTTGTTTTTTATTTCTGGAACCCAGCCCCCAACCCTGAATCCTAAATTGCTGTCAGGGCAAAGGCAAAGGAGACATGGGGAGCCATAACCAGTGACAGGTTGATGACCCTCCCCACCTTGGCTCCATGCCTAGCTACATGGCCTGAAGGAAGAGTGAGGGGGCGCTGCGGGTCTGGCTTTTGGACCCCGCTGCCTTTCCGGTGCTCACCGCGCCACCTCCGCCCTCGCCCCTCCCCTCACTTGGTTTGGGGCGGAGGCCGATAAAGCCAAGTGAAGGGGAGTGATTTACGGTCCCCCGGAGGGATGGAGGTTCGGGCGGCTGCTTATTGTGCAGACGTAATGACAGGCCGAAACCTCCAATCGGGGTTGGGGAAAGAGGAGGGGAACTGCTCTTGGGTTTTTTTTTTTTTTTTTTTTTTTTAACCGGGAGGTACCGGGGATCGAACCCTGGTCTCTCCATATGGTAGACGGACTCCGAACCTATTGAGCCACATCCGTTTCCCCCTTAGGTTTTCTAAACCAGGATATTGGAGCTAACAGAGAACTAATGATGTGGAAACAAGTATATAAAATCGTTCATTAAAAAGATCCTTTTAAAAGTATTTCTATAAAATGGTGCACTTCTTATTTTCAAAGATGATTTGAGGAGACTTAGGACTACGTCTTGGAATAAAGTAAAGAGATTTTTCATAATATAAATGTTCCCCAAGTGGAAGGGGAGAAATTCCACAGCATAAGCATTAAAAACAACAACAACAACAACAACAAAAAACCCACACTAAATTGACTTTAGGACATACAGAACTGTGTGGGAGAGAGTGTGTTCTACAATGTGAACTGTGGTCCATGCTTGGTGGCAAAGCCCCAGGATGTGTTTATCAATTGCAGGTGATGTACCACACTAATGAAGGATGTTGTTTATGTGGGAGGGTGTGGGAGGAGTGGGAGGTGGGGCATATGGGAATCCCTACAAATTTTGCATAACATTTATGTAATCTAAGTATCTTTTAAAAAATAAAATAAAAAAATTATTAAAAAAAAAAAAAAAAGAAATAGAGGGGAGTGGATGTGGCTCAGGTGGTTGAGTGCCTGCTTCCCACATGGGAGGTCCCAGATTCGGTCCCTGTGCCTCCTAAAAACAAACAACAAAAGAAAAAACAAAAAAAACAACTCAGGGGAGCTGATGTGGCTCAGTGGTTGAGTGCTAGTTTCCCATATTTGAGGTCCCAGGTTCAATCCCAGGCTCCAGTTTTTCAAAAAAAAAAAAAAAAAAAAAGTAGAATTGTTACAGGACACTTTCATGTGGGCTATATTCATGTGTATTTTAAACTGTTCAAATGTGGTTTTATTGTCTATTTCTTATTAATAGATGTGGGAGGAGTTGCAGATTTGTGGATTGAAGCATTACATTTTTAAATGATCTGAAGACAATATGTAATCATTCTAAGCCCAAGTTCACAGTTCATCTTCCATAAATAAGATTTTCTAGTCCTCATGTAACTTCTATAGCGAAGTTTTGATTGCCTAGATGTCAGTATGTTAGAGTTATAATAAAGGATTCTTGTGTTGTGTTCTTAAGTTTTGTGGGTATGTAACTAGTTGCTATAGAAAGACACAAATATTGACTAAATGTAGAAAAATCTTTACAGATATCATAGATAAGCTGTATAGTTAGACCAGGATACCCAGAAAAGAAAATGTGAAATATTAGTCCCGAGAAGTTAGTAACAAAAGCATACACTGCCATGTTGAGATGCCAAATCTAAAAGAGAATGTTTAGTGCAATTCAAGTGACAAACAAATACATTTCCTTTTTAAGGCTCTGGGGGGAAGGCAGTACATACAGTGAGGCCTGTTTGAGCACCCTGAACAAAACCCAACCTTTAAAAACCAATTCAAGGTCGTCATTATGACCATCCACAATTGGATTATGTCATTATGTCTGCAGTGTCTTAGTGGAGAGGACCTGTTGGCTTGCCCCACACAACAGTCCCAGCTCTGATTTTCTAATTCACATGTATTTCAGAAAACATATCCATCTTGGTCTCCTCTGTATCATGCTGTCAGTTATTTCCTTCTATTTGGCTTTTTGGAATCTGCTATATATTGTGAAACCCAGTAATTGAAACCCTATTTCAAGAAGAAAGAGGGAGAGAGAGAAAGAGAGACTTGATTCTGCCTGGTAATCCCTGAGGGGTCTTCCTGGAACAAAGTCCTTGAGCTTCAGTGTTTTAACTAGTAGTATTTGGTTTGCCTGCTCAGAGGGTTTTTTTTTTTTTTTTTTCTTTTCCTTCCCTTTTTACTGTATTCTCGGCTGAATTTCTTATGGTTGAGGCTGCTAGATAATGACCTTCTGATGTATGAAGTGTTATGCTTGTTATACCACATGAAGTGTTGTGGGGGGTGGGGGTGGGGGTGGAAATTAGCCAAGTGATGCTTCGGAGAGGTAGTCCAGGCCATAAAAAGAAATGTGTGAAAAGAGGCTGGGAGGGAGAGGTGCTAGAATAAATTCCTTCTTATGACTCAAACACGAGTCCTTCTTTTCTCCTGACCATCTGACCCGCAGAAGACTTGCTGCTTGTGCATGGTTTTAGAGGAGGGCCCCGTCTCTGCCCATCTCCAGTGCTGCCAGTGAATTACACTCTGTTTTGGTGAGGATCACGTTCTGTACAGCTGTGGGGGGCACTGGCTGGGACACTCTCTCTCCTGGGCTCAGTTTATTCATGTCGTTTCAGAACCACCCTGGTACAAATTTACCCACTGGACTGTTTAGAGGAAGAGCATTAGCCCCTAAAGAAAGTGAGAGAAACCCCAATGGAAAATGTTTACTAGCACAGTATGAAATTATAGAAAGATCCTCCTGGGAACTTGGGATTTTTTGCATCCATCCTTTTATTTCCCTGCCGAAAGAAAATACTAACCCTCAGAGGAACACAAAGCAAGAGAATGATATTAAACACACAATGATTTTAATCTTTGGCAGCAACCCACATACTTAAAAAAAAAAATCCTGTTTCTATTGTCGTGCACCTGTCATTACTCTGAATGAGTTCTTTTTCTCTCTTGATGGATGGTGGTCTTAAAAGCTTGCTGTTTTTCATTAGCAAATGGAGTGTCAGGGCTAATGCTTTGTCATTCTTATGGAGTACAATGCATGAATCAGTGTAATTATTCAGTGTTTGCATAATCAGCAAGATTTTTGAAGGGGAATGTTGCACAACTCAGAAGTGGCCTAATTTCACCTGACAAATATTACATTCAGCCTCTGAGCATCTCCTCCAAGAAGCAGTGAAATGTTGGTGGATTTCCTTAAGGTACGGGGCAATAATGGTAGGAAATTGAACTGTCCTAAATTTCTAGCTAATTATGATAATGCCCAGTGAGCATGTAGATGGTCTTGCTCTAGATCTCAGATATAGTCATCCCTATTGTTTAAGAAATTTAATCTATTATGCATGAAGCATGATCTATTGTTCCATGTAAGTATAGTAATGAACCACCAGCCAAATCCATTAAATTTCATTCAAGAGTAAATTAAGACCCAGAATCCAAATAGAAAGGCTGAGGTTAGATAAAGAGATAGACCAGATAAAGGACTCATTAGGAATGATTTAGAAAAAGGTATATAAGTTAAAATTTACCTTCTCATTTTTATGGGAGAGAGTCTGTTTTACGAGAAAGTAGCTTGCTCAGTTGCTGTTTTAGGAACCTTTGCAATACCAAAAGATTTGTCAGTATGAGGGAGACTGAATTTTTCATTAACTCATTTAAATCAATTTATTTCAGCCCAGCATGACACCCAGGACTGAAAATCTGAACAGTGCCCCGGGGCTGGATCTCAGAGTCATCCGGCTCATCTAATTTGGAATAGATTGCTTTTTTCATTAAATCTAAAAATAATTTCAGGCAGGCCACCTTTCTAGGGATTTCTGTGGGTGAATCATATTCTAGGGGAGAGGCCTTGCCCTTCTCAGACGAACAGCTATTGAGTCTGGGTTTGTTCCCCTTTCTGCCGTGAAGCCGGCCTGCCGTGGTGTTCCCTCTTGATGAGAGTAATAGTAATAGTAGCTAACATTTTCTGAACACTCCCTGTGTTCCAGACACTGTCTAGGTGCTTTACCTGTATTAATGAATATAATTTTCACGGCATCCCAAGGGGTAGGTACCGTTATTATCCCCATTTTACGATGAGGCAACCGAGTCCTAGAGTGGTTATGTAGCTTGTCCAGGGTCACGCAGCCAGTAAGTGGCAGAACTGGGGTTCAGACCCTGCCAATCTGGTCCCAGAGCCCACTACTCCATCCTGAAGACCTTCTCATACCAGTGGTAGGTATTTCTTAGCTAAAGTACTTCTGTATTCCATGGAAGAGCTTCTGAAGGCTTTGCAGGTGTGGGGCAAATGGAATCTAAGCACAGAAAGTGTGTGCTTTTGACACGCAGCCTCTGCCCCTTCCTGGGCAACTAAAACCTTTTTCAAAAGCAGAGCTGAGAAATAACACTGCTGTCCCTGCTCTTGGTCAGTGAAGCTGGGCCACCATCTTGAAGAATAACCTCTGTCCTGTTGCTTGCTCTCTGTTTATAGTCCAGGTAATAAGAATTACCTGGTGCATCCTTTTTAGTGATTGAAAAGGAAATGGTAAGATGGCTGGGGAAGAAAGGCAGGCACCTGACAGCTACCCAGTCCCTCCAGGCCAGTGCGAGGCCCACGGAGGACACTCAGAGCTGCGTGCACACCCCACTGGATGATTAATTGGCCAGTATCCCATGTCCTCCCTAGGACTGCGCCTCCCCCATCTTCTCTCCCGCAGACAGAAGATTTGTGGTGTGGAGCTGAAGGCCAGCTGCGAGGGGAGGACTCGGGAGAAATGTCAAGGGAGAAAATTGGTGACTATTCGATGGACTGGGGTTGGTGGCTGTTGCCTGGGAAACCCTGCTGAATACAGAATGAACCAGAGGAGGATCCAGTTTGCTGTCTTCACTGACAGATATATAAACCAAAAACAGAGCTTCTTACTGGATGCAACTGAAAACCAAACTTGAGAATTAAAAGAAATCTATGCATAATGGATGGTGGTGATGGTAGCACAACATTGTGGATGTGATTAGTACCATGGAACCATGTATTTGAAAGTGGTTAAAATGAGAAATTTTATTCCATATATATATATTACCGCAATAAAAATTTAAATTAAAATAAAAAAGGTGTCTGTGTGCAGTGGAGTTCAGGACAGTGGTTTCAAAAATTGCTTTTGGTTACAGAAGAGGGAGAATCACCCTAACTAGGAAATGATACATTTTAAGTATAAGAACAATTAGCTATAAAGATGTTGCCCAATTTATAGCAAATGATCTATATGAATCAAAACCAAATTTATGGTAGTAATGAAGGATATGAAGATTTAAAAAATAGGAATTATTTCATAAAATGCTTCTTTTGCAATGTTCTTATGGAACCAAAGAACATATCCAGCCTCATTAAGGCCCTTCTGAAAATTCCATGGAATTTTCCCCTTTACCCTGAGACTACACAAGCCTCCTTAAGTCCTCCCTCTTTCCGGTCCTCTGGAGACAGCTACTCAGTCCCTCTGTTCATGGAGGCCAGTGGAGACCTGTAGAAGGGCACTTCTTTGCTAATCTGTGTAAGCAGTCTGCTGGTTTTTTGGAAATTGGGCTGATAGTTATTCCTTCTTAGTTTTGACAAAAATAAATATGTCAATTTAGTTGCTGTGTAAGCAGACTGGCTCATTTAAAACAAGAGCATAGTCTTCTAGGTCTTGTATTTGTATTCTATTATATACTAATCACTGATTCAGAATTCATTTAATATTTTATACCAAGCAACTCCTAGTACCTAATTTGTGTTCTCTTCTCTCCCATCTAAGTTTTTCTCTTGTGGTGACAGACATGTTATTCTAAATATCACTAACACTACAAAATCAAAATGGCCCCAAACAGGGGTTCTTAACAAGGGATCCATGAGCTTGAATTGAAATTTAAAAAAAACCATTACTCTTGTGGGGACGTGTTGGTGCGGGTATGTATATTTATTAAATAATACACAGTATAGTGTGAACTTAGTGAGGGGTCCGTGGGTTTCACCTGACAGGCAGAGAGGTCCGTGGAACAAAAAAGGTGAAGAACCCCTGTTCTGGAACAGCCTGCGCTGCCTGATTTACCAGTGAGAAGTAACTTAAGCCCACTGAGAACTGAGTGCGTGACCGATTTTGTCCATACGCCATCTGTGTGGTGTGGATCCACCTGCCATAACTTTGATGTTGCACCCTGACTGTCCACAGTGTGGTTAGGTGGACCAAGGAGCTTCTCCACAATGGAGTAGGTAGGCAGCTGTTAAGCGTTGTGTTTACAAAGTTTTGGATTAATGTGGGGAAGTTGCTTATGCTAGCACATTGAGTGAAGAAAGCAGGAGCTGAAAATCGTGTTTTCAATATCCCCTCAACTACGTAAAAAAAAAAAATTACGTGTGTAAAAAGCGCTGACAGGAAATACGATCAAAAGTGAACAATAATGATTGTTTCTGGGTAAAGTGATTATAGGTGAATACCCACTGCTGCTTCATTTGTGGCATCCAGAATGTCCCCAGTGGGCATGTATCCACTTTTATGATTTTTTTAAAGGTTAGAAACACCACCTCTGTGAGGCTGAGAGTGTGGCCTTGCCGCTCACAGAGGCCTCCTCCCAAGCCCTCGGTGCTGGCTAACCTGGGGCCTCACTCCACCCCTCTGTGGTTTTCACAAATCCCTACCTTGTTCTTCAGGTAATAAATGACCATGGTGTCATGACTGAGCATGTTTTTAATCACTTTTGACATTTGAGGGGGATCTTTTTTTAAAATAAACCTAATTTTTCAATAATTTTAGATGTGCAGAAAAGTTGCAAAGGTAGTTGAGAGCGTTCCCACGTACCCTTCCCCCAGCTTCCCCTAGTGTTAACGCCTTCCATAACCATGATAGTTGTATCAAAACTAAGAAATAGGGAGCAATTGGACGCCCACCTCCCACATGGGAGGTACCGGGATCGTTCCTGTGCCTCCTAAAGAAGACAAGCAGACAAACGAGGGAGCCATTTGTGGGGGTGTGGGGGTGAGGGTGTAAAAAAAAAAACAAAAAAAGAAAAACAATGACAAGAAAACAACTGTACAATAGGGAGGATCAATAAAGCCAAAAGTTGGTTCTTTTAAAAAAAAAAAGAAGAAAGAAACTAAGAAATAAACACTGGCAGAATACTGTAAACTAAACTACAGATTTTATTCAGATGTCCCCGTATTTCCCCAGATTTCCTACTTCTGTCCTTTTCCTGTTCTAGGATCCAATCCAAGATGCCACACTGCAATTAGATGGTGGTTCTTTTTAAAGGTACAAATTGGAACAGTATTCTAGTAGGGTGTGTCTATAGACTGTCTGTGGATCTGTTTTATATACATAAAAACTAGATGTTTCTTCTCTGGCAGTGGGGAAAGAGCTGCAATGAAGCCATTGGCCTCTCACTTCTTGAAAAGAATTTCTTGTTCTTTAAAACCCAGGGTCTAACCCAGTCATCTTCCCTTCCCACCCTGAGCAATATGCTGCCCAACAGCAGGTCTGCAAAGGAAAGATCACAGACGAAAAAGAAAGCATTTGGGAAAGCCCAAACTACTGTTATGGCCTTTCTTATAACTCAACCAGATCCTTTTAAAAATGCAGCTCTTGTTATAAAATGCTTTTTTGTGTGTGAGGAGAACAATGTGCAGCTAAGCCTTTGGAAGTAGTGTGGATGCGGCGTTGACTCTGGACGGCTAGCCAGCAAGCAGAAATGTGGTTCCACGAAAGGAACCACAGAGAAACCAGGGCCGCCTGAAGTCTGAGAGGAAACCTTATCTGGGATCCCAGGAGTGAATATAGAAAAACAAAATTTAGTCAGGAAACTCAACTATGGCTATGTCTGGCGTCTCGTTTTATGAATTCTGCCCAGACTATAGACAAGTATTTGCTGAGCTTCTTTATATTTGCTCGGGGTAAGTGTTTGCTGACTCTTTATGCACAGATTTGTCGTCCTTCCCCATTTACAAATACAAGGCGACATGTTGGCTTTGCTCTGTTGCCTGGCAACAGACTGGCCAGGGTTCTCACAGGAGGGACTCAGTGAGGGGGTGGATGTGTGAAACTCACGGCACCTTCCCTCCTGGAGCTTTCACAGATGGAAGAATCGCTCACTGAAATTTAGTCATGTAAAAGTATGAGGTCTTTTAATTGCCTTAAATCTGGAAATATTTGTTAGAAGCAATGGTATTTTGCCATTTATGTGGGTACCAATCTTCCATTATAGTCATTCTCATAAGTAAAGTGAAGATAAGCAGAATTGAGGCTTAGCGTTAGTGTGGTGACAGTTTATAACAGACTGAATTGAATCCTGGAAGGACCACAGCGGTTGGGTGATAAGTGGCTTTTTGTGGGTGGGTGAGATAGACACTTAGGAATAGAAGCCTTTGAATGTGTCAGATTCAGTCTACTTTCCCTACTTTATTCTCTGGGTTCCTTTCCCTTGTTCTTCAAACAAGGAGATGGGTGGGGGGATGGGAGCATTATCCATTTGTTCAGAGACCACCAGCCACTTTGAATAACAAATGAGAATGGAAATGACACTAACATCTTCAGCTTTCAGCTGTGGGAGCTTGTGGGCAGCATACTTCACAGCCACCCTCCCAACACCTCATGCAATTGCTTTTACAATGTCCATTTCAAAAATTTCTTTTCCCTAGGTTGGCAAGATGACCTTCAAAACACAATTTCTGACTCTAACACCTGCAGGATGAAACCATAGTTAGGATGCAGTTCTTGATTGAAATGCCCTGCAAATCTCTCATATTGCAGAAAAGCAAAAAATCGAAACAAAGTCCCTAAAATCATATTGGTGTGGAATTATTATTATTACTATTTTGCTTTTATTTCCATGGAGTGGGGGGGGGTCCATTTTCTTTGTTACTGCTGTGTCTAGCTCACTTCCCTGTTTCTGTCACGGTGGCTATGCAACAGACACCCTTGGATTCTCCAGACGTGGTATGTACATGAAGTGTTCTCATAACCAGAGGGAACAAGATTTAGGGCCAAGGGATTGGGGTGGATCCGATCACTCAGTATATGCCACCCAGACAGGGTATTGAGGCCATATATAATGTCACACAGCAGAGTGAGTTTCGTCCAAGTGTACGTTAGGCTGACATATGTTTGGACCAATTGAATTTTTTTGGTCCCATTCCAATTTGCTGTTAACAACTTCCTCTATTTGTGTACAGACACAGAGGTAGTGTCAATACAACACGAGGGGGAAACTTGACAAGTTTTAGTTAATTTGGCCAGTATGGATGGCCATGAGCAGGCAAGAGTGAGGGTGAAGGTTTCAACCAGCGAGGTTTATCATTTCTGCTATCCCCAGCATCTGCCTCAGCTGGGCTCATGAACTTTGCCAACCAAGGTTTTCCTGAATAAATAAATACAGGTCTTCTACCAGATGGAAAGGTGCTTGTAGAACAAGACCTCCAGGCCTGGTAATTGATCCCAAGGGAACTGGGAGCCATTGATAGTTCTTGAGCTGTGGTCTCAGTTAGCAAAAGCATTATGGTTTGTTGAGAGTGTGTTGGTCCAAACACTTGAGCTTGTGGTTTTGTGTATTCCAGTCCCTGGGAAGTTTCTGGTAGTTATACTAACAACAAAAATATGTGATGGATTAAATGAAAATCTCTTTGTAAATAGACAGAGGGTTTAGGTCTATACAAGGGTAATACTCTTCATCAAGAAATTACCAAACCATCATGTCCAGGAACACACATTTGAGGGTCTCTCTCTACAGTGTTCCCAACATCGGCAGATCTACCATGCCTGTTTGTGTTTGAAACAATTCCTAAACCATTAAATTTGTAGATAGTTTGCCCCTTACTTTTGAGTAGACTTTCAGTACAAAATCTGATAGAAAGGACACAAGAGATAGGTAGAGTTTTTCCTTTTGAACACGCATCTCGTCTGACTTGACAGCCACTCTTTCGTCTTTTCCTGCTTTTCACTGTCTCTGCCTCTGAAACATTGCTTTTTCTTTGCAGCATTTGCCACCACACTTGCTAGTCCAGGCTGTGTGAAGGCAGGAGAGAAGCACAGTGCAGATTTAGGCTGAGACACCCACCACTCACCCATCCTCAGTCTCTTATTTATTTATGGGATTTCTTAAGCCCCCTCTTTAATAAGCATTAAAGTTTTAAGCAAGTACTTTGTAAAATTTCGGAGAGAAAGCAGAAATCTATCTGGCTAAATGATGTATTTGCTTGTGGACCGGGAAGACAACAGATGAAGTCAGAAAATTTTAAAACCTCATTGTCTTAAGGAAAAAAAAATCAACCTATAAATGAAACAGCATGGACACATAAAACCATTGTGTGCTGAGTAGTAAAAGCGTAAAATATGGTAGAGATGCTTAGTGGCAGTAAAAAGATGAGCTGTCTGTTTCTAATCCTGAAGGTGATTGTTAAATTTTAGGAATGTTGGTGGTAGCTCACATTTGTACAGTGTTTTCTAAAGCAGTTCTCATTGTTACCGTATTTAATCCTGGGAGCAACCCTGTAGATAAGAATTGCCATTATTCCCATTGTGCATCCAAGGACATATATCACACCTGCACCAACCCTGCAAGAATAAAGTTTTTAAATACATAAAATAAAATTACAAAGGAAATCAGTTACATATATTGAAATACAGTTACTAAAATAAAAAACATATGATACAATGCTATACATATGTGCTTCTTTCTTTCTTTTTTTTAAAGATTTTATTTATTTATTCATTTATCCCCCCCTTGCTGCTTGTGCTCGCTGGGTCAGCCAACCACGCCGTGCGGGCGGGCTTTGCCCTCACCAGGAGTCCCCGGAACCAAACCCGGGGCCTCCCACATGGTAACCAGGAGTCCTACTGATTGAGCCACAGCCGCTTCCCTGCTTCTTTCTTAACACATTAAATAATCAATACATCAAAAATATAGGAAAGTTAAATTTTATTTTTTAAAGACATGTCCAATGTGCAGACTTGTTTATCTTGAAAAAGAAAATTAAACTGTGGTGTAATATTTGACAAGGCAACATGCATATCATTTTGGACATCTGACTGAGTTGATTTTTTTTTCAATTCAAGCTCATGGACCCCCTGAAATCTGGTTAAGAACTCCGCCTTGGACCTTCCCCACTGCTAATCACTCTAGGCTTATTTGTATAGGGCAGTGGGTTGTATGCAAATTAGTTCCCCACATCCACCACCCGGGGCCTCAGTGCCTGGCACGAGTAATTGTGTGTTAAGAAATGTATGAATGATTGACTGACTTTAATTGAAACCATATACAAATCAGTAAAATAGTTTATATCTGTCCTGACCTAGTTTTCCTACCCAAAGATGTTATTTTCCACTCTGGATTAAGGGGGTAATGTTTGTGAGAATACCCGAGACAATAGCTGAGAGGCCTGCTATGTGTATAAAGTACTATTTGTAGTGTTATTGAGTTGCTTTTCTTTGGTACTTTGGGTTAATCAAAGGCCTTTGTTATTGATGCTTTAAACACAAATCTTCAATTTATTATTTAGCTCGTTGCTTTTATTAACTTATTTGAAATGCAAATAGCAGCAAAACACAGGTCAACAGCTGCAGCTGTGGGATGCAGACAGTGGGAGCCAAGCAACAAGATGGAACAGCCAGCTGTGGGCTGTTCCTGGGACTGACTGGAGGGGATGCCTTTGATTGCAGCAAAGAGGTGGGTGAGTGTCTAGGGCGCAACTGGGCAACAGAACCTAAAAGGAAAAATGGACCTCAGTTCTTGAAAGTGGAGAAAATTGATGAGGCAGCCCGGACCTGCCTGATAAAATTCATGACCATCTACTAAAAGATCCTTGCTGTGGATAGGAAGTCTCAGCCTGCCAGTAATTGCTCCTGGACAATGGGAAATGACAGTGGTAAAGGAAAGGAAATAATGCATGCAAAGCATTCACTGCAATGCCTTGCACATAGAAACACTTAGTAAATGGTAACGATTATTACTCTTTTTCTTCTTATTTTCATTACAGTCCGTGCAATCAGACGTATTAGTAAGGGATAGCGAGAGCCTCTAAAATGATGCAAACTTCAAACAAACCCTAAATCTTGTTTTAATGTAACACAATTATTTAGGTGACTAAAGTAATTGGAGATAAAGATGATGGAAAAATGTGACCGGATTACCTTAAACAAAGCAGCAGTGTATACACAAAGGAAATGACATGTGGCTGACTGGGGGGCCTTTTCAGTGTTGTTATAGTGATTTTTTTGTTTGTTTGGCTGGTTGGTTTTTTTTTTGTTTGTTTTTTTATAGTGATTTTTTGATGACTAATTTGGAGAGAGCCATCAGTGTCTTCATTGGTCAAATAATGACAATTTGGCATGATGGTGACTAACTAATGAAACCCAAAACTTGTGCTTAGTGGAAATGAATAAGGAATGGGAGAAGAGGTGAGATTTAGGTAATAAAAAGCCCTTGTGATGTTTTTGTCCCAGGACCCTCACATGGCAGAAGCAATTTAGGAGTAAGTGCTGATGGGTAGAGGGCATTGGAACGGAGCATACCTAGAGACAATGAGGGTATCTCTTGAGAGGAGGGGGAGTCTGGATCCAAAGCAGTTTTATATAAATGTATATAATTTGATTTCAAAGGGTTCAATTATGCAGGAAGCTAGGGATTTGGGCAATATGTCCAATTCTAATTACAATAGTAATTATAGCTACAACCATTTATTGAGCACCCATGTGCCAGCCTCCTTAGGAATGAGATCTCGCTTAATTCTCATATCAGCCCGATGGGTACTGTTATTCCCATTTACAGATGAGGAACCTGAGGGTTAGGGAGATTAAATAATCTGACCAAGGTCACAGCTACAAATCGTAGCACTGGGATTTGAACTCGGGGCAAAAATTGGTCTTTGATGAAAGATTATATAAAGGTGATGCTTCCTTAAAGAAGAATGTTTAGGAGTTGGTCAAAACAATGTAGTATTATCCCATTATGCCTACATTAAGACTCCTTAGGAATTGTCAAAAGCAGGCTCAACTTTGAATCTTTGGAAAGAGCAAAAATATCCAGTGTCTGAAAGCTATCAGCCAGTATATGTTAACATGATGAAGAGTATCGTTAGCTATTTATAATAGAGTATCACCACTATTCCTGAGGACTAGCAGGTAATTAACAACAGGCAGTCTCCTAGCTTGGCTGTGTGTGTGGAATTATTTGTTTAAGTTAACCATCTCATCTTATATTGTTGATAAAACACCTTATAGCAATGATTTGGCTTAGGCCCTTCTAGTCTCTTCTAAGGATCATCAGAAGTTGGCATTAATGGAGCCCAGACGGCATCGAATGATGGAAAGAACGTTTGTGAAGATTCAACAGGCATTTCGGGTTCCCTCCAGGAACTAAAGACTCATACCAAAGACATCTGAGTCTGAGTCCACTTTTAAAGAGGCTCAACTTTCCATTACTGTATAGTGTGAGATCCAGGTCTCAGTCTTTGGTTGTTTCAACTTGAGAAGAAAGACATATGCTACCTCTGTTCACAGGAATAATGATTTTTCTACCCAAGAGCTTCTTATCTCTCCCCTTATCTGTCTATGGTGTCCTCTAATCTAAAATGCAATAACTATTTTAGTTCTTCTGAAGAAGGACAAAAATGTATTTTGACCTGAGCAAGGGAAGAAGTTTCACCAATTCCTTTATCATCTCCCCTCCTTTTTATTTCCATTTCACTTTGAGAAAAAATGAGAATTGGAAAGCAGGAGGAAAGAAAATTTTATTGTGGATTAAGGACAGAGAACAAAGGGTGGTTTTCAATTGTATGTTGGGAATTTAAATAAAAGGCACAGAAATTAAACTTTCTCAGCTTCTTCTCAGCTATTTTTGAAAAGATGCAGAAAAGTGAGTAATATCTTTAATCAAGAGCAATAGTATTAGGTCTTTTACTACAAGTTATACTTTTCTGTAAGCCTCTATTTATTTTGCCAGGCCAGAAATAGCTGAAGTTATTTAAGCAACTGAGACTATTGTCTAGGAATTGAATTGAATGTGGGCTGGGAATCGTCTGGCTGATTACACTGTTTAGAAATAAGCCTCTCTTTTTTTGCCATTTCTTCAGGTAAGAAGGGTTCCTAAATGTTCCTGTGATTGATTGTTCCACGGTGCTTTCTTTTTATTTCAATTCAGTGGCCTCATGATGTAATCATTTCATTCTACAATATATTATTTTAAGTCTATTATAAAGTGAACAAGGCTAGTTCTGGGCAACATGAGAAAAGAATTGCAAGAAATCTCTTAATCCTCAGAAAGTGGAGAATAGAGCAAGTAGCAGGACTCCTCCCCTTTCTGCTTTCAGGGCCAGAATCTTCTGTAATTTGTTAGAGACCGTTGTAGAATCTTTGTCCTTGGAGTTCTTCAAGAACACTCTAGATTCACCATGGAAATAAGTAATTATTCGTTGGTCCTGGCCTTTCAAGAGTTACCGAGGTGGATGAGAGGGTCTAGCCTTAGGCTCAGAGAGAGTGGGGATCTCATAAGCAAGAAGGAACGCAGAACGCTGTACCAGGGAGTTGCTTGACTCCAGAGCACACCATTCACATCATGACGGGTGAATGGTGCTCCTGGGCCTGGGCAACATGGGGCCCTGGGGAGAATGTATTGCTTCTCCTTGAGATTGTGGTGCATGCACCTGCAAGAACCCCAGTTCTAGGCCAGGGAACAGAGAGGAGCACAACCCTGATTCTGCCAGGATTTTTGATTTGTTGGTACGAGGGGGGCTGAGGAGAGAAGCTTCAATACCAGATGCACCTGGATTTAATTCCAGCTTTGCCACGCACTAGCCATATGCTTTGGGCCAGTCACTTGAATTTCACTGTATCTCGGTTTGCCCATGTGTTCAGTGAAGTCAGTCATATACCTCTTGTTGGGGATTAGAATTAATACTATAATAAGCAAAGAATGCATGCAAAGCAGTTAATAAGTGATAGCTGCTATGTTTTGCATTGTACAAGTACTAGTTACTAGTTACAGTAAGGGGATGAACAAACTGAAAACACTTCTCTCTATGGACTCTTTTCAGCTAAAAAGTCCTCTT
The DNA here is from genome assembly GCA_026826555.1 of Tolypeutes matacus. Taxonomy (NCBI): domain Eukaryota; kingdom Metazoa; phylum Chordata; class Mammalia; order Cingulata; family Chlamyphoridae; genus Tolypeutes; species Tolypeutes matacus. Next base: position 3,194,332 of record JAKSZT010054472.1, on the reverse strand, counting down.
GCCTGCCACAGTCAAGAGTCAGACAGATGGACAGGGAAAGTTGCAGTCCGTGAAGAATCATGGTCACATTCTGACTTCCTCTCCTTCTCTACTCCTGGGGATTTCTGCACCCTCAGCTCACACTTAGAGCTGTTGGTGGTGTGTTGGAAAAACCTAGGACTGACAGCTAGTCCAGATGCCCATGATAAACTAGTCCTAAGATAAACTAGTCCTAAGTTAGCATCACCAGAGAGTGAAAAGGGCCGACATGTCTAGGTGGCACTGTGAGCAACATCCTGTCATACAAGGCGCCAAGGCAGGGGACTGGACTTAGTGACTCGGAAGACCTTTTCCTATATATCAGTGTGACAGTGTAAATTCAGTTCCTCCAAAATATTTTCAAAGTGACTAACTTGAAAACTCTTTGATTTAAGGACGATGCCATGATTGAGGGGACGTCTTCCTATCTTCTTTTCCTCCCTTTTTCTCTTCTTGGAGAGAGGAAAATAAAATGGTTTTAAGAAAAAGGAGAATATCCTGAAAAAAGAAAGTTAACAAGCAAACAAACAAGGCTATATAACCAGCTTGCTATGTTACTCCCCATAGTTACATGCATCGCTTTATGGTCATGCTCGTGAAATATCTTTAAAGAAATATAAATATCACATATTTTTTGCTTCCCTGCTTAGCTTATCACTTCAGAGGAGCCCAAGGTCTTTGCTGTTTATGTGCATTGTGAAGGACCCAGCACAGTGGGGACTTAGTAAATATTCAATCATCATCATTAAAAAACACTTCCCAGTCCACTTTAAGTCCTCTAAGTTTTATGAATGCACGTGGGTAGAATATTAATTGCAGCACTGTGAGTGTTGCTCAGGAGTGATTATGCCACCCAGCTTGAAGCCTTTCGGTGCGTGTGAAGATTTCCATTTCATCTATCATTTAGAGTTTGCTATGAGCGGTCTCTCAAGACTGAAAGCAAAATAGAGAGAAGTCTGAGGAGAGGGAACTTTTACTGGACATTCTGTTTTAAGGGTTCCCTGTCACCACTCTAAATGGCTTTGTAAATAAGGCAGTTGCATTTTCTAGTCTGTTCATTTATCAAAAGAAGGGAGGCCATGTGACCAGCTCTGTGTAACAGTCTTACTTAAGTGGATGATATTCCTTGTTTTTTGCATCACTGACCCAGTTGGTAACCTAAGAATTGAGCTTAAACTGCTTCTCTCACAGCATCTGTGTCTTCCAATCAGCAATCGGAGCACTATCGAGGTTAAGAATCAGAGACACCCTTTGTTTCACTGGAGATGATATCATGTAGTGGAATGGTTCCATTTGCTGTGTGAGTGTAGGTGTAGGAGAGAGGCACTCGGTTTCCCAGAGCCAGGAGGCCACGGGGCCCCTGTTGGAACAACCTCAGCTTTTGCAATGATTGCTTTGGGGAAGAAAACTTAAGTGTTGGGATATCCACATTTTACTCCTGGCTCTGCCTTTATCTTGCTGTGTCACTTTGTACAAATCACTTAACCTTTTATTTGTAAAACAGAGATTTGGAATAGCTCTATCCAACTCATGTTTCTATAAACCTGGGTCACGGGTTATAGGACTTGTAATTACACTAGATCACTCTATCCCTGAGAGCCACCTCCTCAGGCCTCTCCTGAGCTGCCTGTTTCCCAGGGCTTGTATCTTCCTTGCTGGATGCCTCCTTGCATCCATCTTTTAGGTCCCATCTAGTTGCCACATTCGACAGAAAGCCTTGCTTACCCTCATGACGTTCTTCTGTCCTGTCTCAAGCACTTTCTCTCTCTTGCCAGGATGTGTGTGCACCCAGAAGGCAGGGGCCTCTGCTGGTCCCCAGCTTACAGGGCAGAGGGTCATGAATGTGGCCAGAGCTGTCAGTATCTCTGGTATATTGAATTACACCCAATCGTGACCCAAAACAAGGTCCCTCCTACTCAGGTGTTTGTTCTGGTTCTCACATTGGCTTCTAACCCCTTTCCATAGTTTTTTAAAACTCCTCCTGTGGTCCCTGGCTGGGGGGTTCTTTTTTTCTTTCCTCATTCTGAAAAGCTGTCTTATTCATTTCCTGTTTTCTGGCTTGTGAAAGGTCTAGTCCCTTACGATTCTCTCCTTCCCCCCAGGAACCTCATGTTAAAAATTCTAGAGATCACTACTCTGATAGGTAATGTCCTTAATTTGATTCAACTATATTGTAGAATTTGATAAGAGGAGAACTTTTTCAGAGGAGCTGCTTGTTGTAATTTCATTGTGAATCAATGAAACTTAGAATTTAAAGAGGCCCCTTGAGAGGCTTTCTAGGAGACATCCCTCCACCAAGCACTAGAACAATCTCTAAAACAGGTTCCCAAGCCTGCCTGGTCATCACCCAGCGCTACTTAATTGCAGGCTTCATATCTGCTCCTAGAGATTCTGATTCGGGAAGACTGGATTGGGCCCAGGAATCTGTGATTTCCACGCACTCCCCATGTGCTGCTGATGGTCAGCCAGGACCTAAACCACCGTTGGAGAACTGCTGAGGAGACAGCGGCCTCTGGTTTCCTATCTGTCTCCCCAGGGGGGTCCTACTGCCCCATAAGATAACCAACACCATTCATCCATTTTTGGACCTGTCATTGCAGTGTCTGGAAATGTGGCTTGAGTATAAAAGGATTAAATGTCAGTTGATTGGATTTAAAAATCCACATTTGTAGGTAAAATGTAGTAATTTCTTTCATGACTAGATTAAAGCAGAAACCTGTTTTTAACAACTTGTTCTCAGGTATTTATGAATAGATTGAGCCACAGCTTGTGTGTAATGCATTTATGCAGCTATTTGCAACTATGACTATAACTTTTAGTCAAAACCAATTTTTTCCTATCTGCCATATGTGCAAAGCCTCTTTTCAACCATTCTACATCCATTTATATAATCAATATTACTGTACTCTTTCAGACGTATCTATGACAATTTCCTTTAGGAAGGCTTTTCTACACAGTCATCTCCCCTGATGAATAAAACATAAATGGCAAGTGTCTTTCCGTAAGGAAGCGCCAGATTCCATCTTGAAACCTGATTTCTGACATCAGAGTGGACCTGCGTGCTGACCACGTGGAAAAGCACAGAGTGGCACTTGTGACCACATGCTCTGGGGTGGGGCATCCAGGGAATACTACCCAAAAGTGGCAATGTCACACCAAGACCTGAGGGTGGGGGGTGGGGGGTGGGGAGTCGGGGGGCGGAGAGTATTCCAGTTCCATGGGGAACTACATATGCGAAGACCTAACAAGACAGATAGAACAGAGCAACTTTAGGGAACTGTGAACGGTTTCCTGTGGCTACAGTGTAGCTGTGAGGAGCTCTGTGGTGAGAGGAAGTCTGGAATGGGCCAGGTCACGAGGGGCCTTGGCAGCCATGTTAAGGAGCTTCGGTTCATATCGAGGGTACTGGGAGATCTGGAGTGTATCCAAAGAGAAAGTTGACATGATGCTGTTGATGATAACGATAAAGCATCTAACACATACATATTGCTAAACCTTATCTACCACTGTTCTAGTAAGCACATTGCCTGTTAACCCATTTATTCCTCATAGCAGCCCTATAAGGTAGGTACCTATTATTATTACCATTTTACAGATGAGGAAATAGTTCTTGAGAAGTGGAGTAACTTATTGTAAGGTAGCATCCAGTGAATGGTGGAGCTGGAATTTGAATCTATGAAGTCTGGTTCTAGAGTCCAAGCTTTTAACCATGAACAATTTTATACATTAAAAAGATCCCTTTGGCTGTAGTCTGAAGAATGGATTGGACAGAAACATACCTGGAGGCAAGGAGATCAGGTCGGAGGCATTTCACAATGCAAAAAGAGGGTTGCCTAGGCTAGAGATGTGACAAGGGCGGAATTATCTGTGGTCTGAAATTCACTTCTTTGTACCAGCTGTGGGTTAAAAGCTTTTGAGCATCTTGGGTTTGAGAGCAGTGGCTGAATGACACTACATTTGGCTATTTTCTGGGTCTCTTATGGTTTAAAAGGGGGGGCTGATGATACGCTAGATAGAAACCATTTCCCTGGTGGTGCCACACCTCATCTCTGCTGGGTGGCAGCTTTCTTGTCCTGGCCCAGAGCTCGTACCTGACAAGACAGCAGCAAAGGATTATGGGAATCACAAGCATGGTAACCAGGAAGCCAACACAGTTACCTTCAAAAATTAAATAAGACTTCCATTCTGGGTTGGGTGGGACCTCACTTTAAGCATCTGTTTGTATCCTCAGGTATCTTCCTTTCATCCAGGGTAAGACCTGCTCTCTTAGGAGAAAGAGCTCTTGTTTGGGTGAATATTACTTGCTGCAAAGATGTTTTGTTTGGGTTAATTTTAGCATTTTTTTCTTAGGGAGTTCTGCCTTTTTTGTAACATTTACCTATTAATTAGTTTTTTCCCTGGAAATCCCCTACTTTCCTTCTTTGCTTCCTCTTCCTTCCTTCCTTCTTCCTTTTTAAAAGTTCTCTTTCCAACTGTGTGCACCTGCAAGTAATTGGATACATATACCTTATACCTTATGCTGCCTTACTGTTGGTTTTAGAATGCCATGAGACCCTTGAATGGCTGGAACCAAAGCATAGGAACCATTGAAGCTCACTCTTTAGAATAAAACTTAGTTTTGTCAGCTAATTCTTTTTTTTTTTTTTTTTTTAACAAAAAAAAAAAAAAAAAAGATATTTAGATTACATAAATGTTATGTAAAATATATAGGGGATTCCCATATGCCCCGCTCCCCACACCACCACATTTACTCACGTTAACAACATCCTTCATAAGTGTAGTACGTTCATTGCAATTGGTCAACACACTTTGGAACATTGCCACTAAGCATGGATTATAGTTTACATTGTAGTTTACACTCTTTCCCACACAATTCCATAGGTAATGGCAAGATATATAATGGCCTGTATCTGTCAATGGTAATATCATCCTGGACAATTCCCAAGTCCCGAAAATGCCCCCGTATTACACCTGTTGGGGGGCAGTGTGAATCCTCCGCGACACTCCTTGTCTTTATGACCGCTCTCTAATGTATAAAGGGAAATGCCAGCCCCAGGCAGTGGTAGCTGGCTGGGTCCCAGAGCCAAAGCTGAATTAAATACTATTAAATACTTGAAGCCAGTAAAGCTGGCTGGGCTGCTCAGTGGCTGGGAAAGCTACAGGGGAGGAAGGAAAGGGGCAGGCATCTCTAGTTGGCAAATGGCCGGCTGGGAGCAGGGAGAGACAGCCCAGTAAACAAGACAAAGCAGGGCAGACTTACAAAGTCTGTCACTGGGATATGTTTCTAAGTGAGCATGCTAGTTTGGTGCAGCCACACAATGCGTGCTAATTGCTATATTTCCTTTTTTTTTCCCTGGGAAATGCTCAGATGGAAAGCTCTGAAACCAAAGAGGCGATGTAGAAATGCAAAATGTAGACATTACAAAAAAGAGGGGAGGAACAAAGGGATTCAGGGAATCCAGATTTGTGAAATGGGTTAGCATTCTGCTAAATCAACACCTCTCTGTTCCATGCAAGCCTTAAGAAAAATAAGTGAACAGAAGAGTATGATTTCCTGTGTGTGCTGCTTTTCACTGCATCTGTCCCATTTTCTGAAATTTGTTGATTGGATTTTTTTTTTTTTTTAACTAAATGCAAAATTTCCACCTACCAAAAGACTTGAAAGTTAGCAAGGTAAGATAAAAGTCCAGAGTAATTATCACAGCTTCCAGCAAATATAATAAAGTGTGAGCTGGTTCTCTCTCTACTACTTTTCTGGACAAAACACCTCTTAATTGACCACAGGACCCAGATGCAAACTGGGAAGTGCACACAATGAGCCTACTTCAAATAATTATCCATTAATAGACAACACTCATAATATTTTTAAAACGTATCAAACCCTGTAACTCTGGTGTTCTATTACGTATCCTTGGGTAACTCGTTTTTTCATTTGTCATTCAAATGAAAACAGACCCACAAATTAAAAGTAATTTCTCTAATGAACCTAATTAGAATGCAGACATTTTATATTGAACGACAATGGACCAAAGAAGAGAAATACATTTTTTCTTTATCTCTGGCATCAAAATCCCAAGGATTGATGTACTGATAAGTGGAATTCTTATCTTTCCCCCAAGAGTGTTTAATTTTGAATCCTTGCATTTTCCTGATCTGAGTTTAAATTGTCAATAGCACCGGCTAACATCTTGGTGTGCCCTTTCTTGCCTTTTAGCTTCTCCAGTGACAGCCTCTACTCTAAAATAAATGGAGAGGGATGCAGTATTCCCTTCTGGAGAGGAATCACGTGTTATTCCTTTCAATTATGTATACTCCAGAGCCTGGGTAGAGGACACTCTATGGAGTCTGATTTGATCCATTCTTCTCCAGAATCTGCTTATTTGTTGGCATTTCTACAGGGACAAAACATATTCACAATTTACACTATTTTATTTGTGAAAGCACAAAGAAGCATTATAGAACTTTGATTAGCATACATATGTATAATTGCATATATTTCAAGTTTAGAAATACATAAAAATATCCAATGAGGAATAATACAAGATAGGAAATGTAGAAAGTGATTTTAAGCATGCTAACTTTCATATGAAAACCTATTACTTCCCAAGGAAATTAAAATCTCCTGGAGATTTTCTCAAGTGCAAGTTTTCTCAAAGTCCCCAGTTTATTTTCCTTCTTCCCTGAACTCATTCTAAACTGTAAATCCAGTCTTTCTTAAAAGAAGACTTGAGTACCTTGTCTAGCCCATTTCTGCATCCTAGGCTTTGGATCTGATTCTCAGAAGACTTACGCTGTTGACTCAGCATATTTATCAGTGTCTTGAAATGCTCCTTGGCAAGATATGATTGAATCATGTGAGAAACAAATCTGTGCTTACATAAGGAGTAATTAAATATATGGCACTGAATTTATTTCTTTTGTTTCCTGCACCAGGTTTTCCTAAGTCTGCAGATGTATTCACTCAGCAACAACCTCCCATATAAGGTTAATGGCATTTATCTTAAGAGAAATAAAAATAAATTGGTTAAGTAAGGCATACACCTTCAGCACAAAGTGTGGTTTGGGGATATGCTGTGGTACCCCTTGAGAGTGACCTTGTAGTTGAATATAAAATGAAAATGAAATCTTTCTAATGACCCCCTATTTTAATTCCTTAGGAATCATAAGGGGTGGTTGAATGACCAAAGACAAAATTCAATGCATTTGTTTATTTAGAAACAAACAGCTCCTGAGTCTTCTGGCCAATTTTTTTCCCTAATCGCATAAAAAGAGCCAAGCAATGTCTCCTTTTTAATTCTGTATGTATAGCAGTGGTCTGTCTCCTAATGATGCCACAGGTGTCTATTTCTCAGGTCCTGGAGTTAGGAAAGCTGGTTGGTTCACTTCTAAAGGCTGCATTTCTGTCTGCACTCTTATGTTAAATCTACTCAGAGAGTGGATGCGTGTTTGCAGGTTGCCAGGGCCATCTATAATTTTAGTTGTTCTATTTCACAAAAGGCCATCATCAAATGTGTTGACTGTCTACAGGTGCAGGGCTCTGATCTTGGGTCTGTGAACTTTACATAGAAATTGCCAACTTCACAGGGAGTTCAAAGGAGATATTATACATGTAAGTAAGTGAAAACATTTTGTTAACTAAAATGTTATAATTTAGGTGGAGGCAATAATGTGAATATAAATACTTAATTAGAGTTGTATGATAGAGAGACCATTAGCTGCTATTGGAATTTGAGGGGAAGAGATAACTCTGGGAATGGAAGTGGACAGGGAGCTATTCCCAGAGGAAATAAAATGTGAGTTGGACAGGTAAGGAATGGATTTGATTTTAAGTAGGTAGGATGCTTTTATTATAATGGCACAGTAAATCAGACAACACTATTTACATCAACCTATAAGCAAACTCTCCCACTGGGGAGAAAAATGAATGCAGTGACCAGTTGGCATGAGTACCTGATTTACTGAAAATGTAGTGTGAATTAATACATCAGAATTGTAGATTGTAGTTTATTTAATGTGAGATTTTAATCATTTTTAATAATTTAAAAATAAGTTCAGTAATTAATTTGAATTGAATCCTATTAGGTGAAATGAAAAAACTCAGTAGCTGAATGGAAAGCCAAGAGCCTGTATCCTACCCATCAAAATATGATTCCCCCCTGAGCCTTGAATCTGCAGCAGGCTGGGTTCCTTATCTCCTTACCCCTCTAAAAACAAGGTATGGTAGGAAAGGCAGTAAGGATGTTCCTTATAGAATATACTGTAGTAGTTCACGTAATAGTTCCCTTTTATCCTTTTAATAAATATTTAACTGTTAAAATATAGGATTTGGCTTTGGTTGAGGTGTGGGGTTTAATTGGAGAAAGTTCTTCTGGTAATTTTTTTCTGCCTTTTCTGCCCACCGAGAGGAGCTGGAACTTACCCCATATCCAGGGACTCAGTATGCCCCGTGGCACAGTCTCTGAAGACTTAGAGCATTCAACCTCTAAGACCTTATTGAATAGTCGTCTTCAATTTTTAGTAAATAGGGTTAAAATATCTACCCAAGGCTTCATGTTCATATAACTGATCAAGTCTTTTGGTACCCCTCTCTTGCTGCTGCCTGTTAGAACAGTCTACAGAGAGGAGAAAACAAGAAGGTGGAAGGGGAAAAAGGCTTCCTTCTTCACTGCTTAGAATAAGAAAAAGGAGTATACTCAAAAGGAGTATGTGAACAAATAGGTTGGTTTTTCTGGGGCTTTGTGACAGAAAAACACAGCAAGGCATTGAGCCTGCAGATGTGGTAAGGATGATGAAAGGCTGGCCCTGGGCCATGGGTTCAAAGAAAAGGTGTTAAAAATGGAACAGAGCATGCTGCAGAGGCAAATGCCCATAGGGCCTCTGACTGAGAGAAGCTGAGCATCAAGTTCTAAGTGAAACATCATTTTGCGCCGGCAGGCAGGGCACAAGCTGAGGACAGAGAGCAGAAAGTCAAGAGGAATCAGGGCTGATGTCCTGAGAATCGTATTTAAGCCATAGGGTAGAGAAAACCCAAGGTCAGTAGGAACTGGGTATACTTTTCTGGGCAGCCCAAGCTTGAGCCCTGACAACAACACAGGCAGAGCGTAAAGTGGAAGTACGCAGGCACTGATGTTAACCCTCTCCACCTCACCCTTAGGGAATGAGGCTCGAAGGGTGACAGGGCTGATCCCCAGCCAATGCTGCTGCTCCAAGTAACGTTGCCCCCTCCCTCACTCTGCTCGCTGATTTTACTGGGGGAAGAAATAAACTCATACTATTTCTCCCTGGCGTAGGGCTAAGGGCTTCCTGAGGGATTGGTCATTATTACTTACTAGGTTTAATATGTATCCTGTTAGCTCCTTGTGATTTTTCTTCATCGGCTTACTTTTCAGTAGCGAGATACCAGAAAACATAATTGGATTTTGTTTTTAAGACAGCTGGTTTTGAGGGTGAATAGTGTCGTGATTTGGTTCTGAACAGTAACAGATGAGGGTGAAGGGTCAACAGTTTCCTTGGATTTGATCAATGGCATGGATCGGATGGCAAATTAAATGTCAGATAAGCTTGTTAAATGGTTCCAAAAATCAATACTTAGTGGCAAAAGTTGTTTGAGCCTTTAATTTTCAAATTTGCTCTCAAGGGAATTAATCCAAGCAATAGCCTCAGACTTTATAGTTGTAAGACATAAAAACAGTGTGAGGATGAATTAAATAAGGTGTCTTAATAGCATGATCATCATCTACACTGTCTTGTTTTTCAAAGGGACCAGGGTTCCATCAGAATCTCCTGAGAGAATGCAAAATATGCAGAGTCCCAGGCCCCACCCCCACCTCCAGAATCAGAATTTCTGAGGGTGGACCACAGCATCTGCATTTTTATGGACCTCCCCAGGCACTTGTGGGATACATTAAATTTTGAGACCTGATGGCATACAGTCTTTTCTTTCCATTGGGAACATATCTCCCAGGCCTCTGACAGAAAATAAAGTCATGCCCAGAGGCTGCATAATGCATCTAGCAGTGTATGTGTAGGTCAAACCGAGTGTGTTTGGGATTGAATTAGAAAACAAGCTATGAATTATTACTGGATTATTTAATGTATTTGAAATATTCAGCCTCGGCTCTCCTCTATGCAGAGGTGGTTTCAGGTTTGGAAATCAGGACAGCCCTGCAATTATAGGTAACCTTTGGGGTGGAGGTGGGTGAGCAGAGAAGGAGGTGGGACTTCTCTGCTCCTTTATCTCCATCATCCTCACCAGCCTTTTCCTGCCTTTGCCCCTCCTTTCAATAGTGGCATTTCCCAAGACTGTGCTTGGCAAGAGGCTCTTTCTGTGTTCTCCAAGGGCAACAACTAAAAATATGCTGAGGCTTCAGATCTGGCCCTACCTGCCTCCTAAGCATTGTATCCACATTTCTGCCTGCCTCCTGGACAGAGCACTTTCATATTCCATAGGGATCTCAATCTGTCTTCTTCTTCCTCCTTGGGCTCTGGAGACAGACTGCTCCAGTTTTCATCCTGGCTTCGCTACTTACTGATGTGGACCCTTGGGCTGAGCCTCATTTTCCTTGTCTGTAAAGTAGAGACAGTCCCTGCCTCATGGGGTTAATGGAAGATTAAATGAGGTAATGCACCTAAGGAATTTAGGTCAAGGCCTGACCCAGGGAAGGTATTCAATATATCTTAGCCATTTTTATTATTCATTCCTTTATCAAATATTGATTGGTCTACTGCTTTGTGTCAGTTACTACTTCTGACTTAAATTTTCCAAATTAGAAACTGTCAAAAGTACCAGGTCTCCCCATTAAACTACATAACCTTCAGGATAGGGATGGCATCCTATTTATTTTAGGAGTAAGTGCTAAGTTTATGAAGGTAGCACTAGTTTGCTTAACTTAAACTTCAGGGAAATTCAAATCTGTGTCCTCTCTATGTAATTCACATCGTCTTAAATAGGTCAAAGGCAGAAGACCTTTAAGATGAAAAAACAGTCTCTCAAACCTATGCTAAATCTCAGCTAAGCCTGATAGTTGAACCATATGAAAGTGCCATTTGTGAGGTAAAAAAATAGCTGAATATTGGCTCTTTTGTGTGGCTTATCCTAATATTTGGCAGTGTATCAGGCACATGGCAGGTGTCCCTCAAAATCTGTTCATTTGAAAATAAAAATGTGTCCTAAATCTATATCCCAAATTCTGGGAGTATTCTATAATAGATGAATGAAAATGTGCTTAGAAAAATCTTATTTTAAAAAGTAAGGATTTGGACTTTTTAAACTCCTAAAACACCTTGAGAAGCACTGTGACATGGTGAAAAGAGTCAAAGGGACTGGGGTGAAAATCTAGTTCACGGCTTATTTATATCTGTGATGCTGGACAAGACTGTTAACTACTATTAAACAACCTGCCCCCAGTTTCGATTTCCCCATCTCTTGAAAGAGGAATAATTATAGTAATGGATCTCAGGGAGTGGTTGTGAAGCACAGGTGAGCTAACATGCAAATAAAAAGATTTTATAAACCATAATATGCACCACAAGTGGAAGATGGTGTTGCTAGTATGTTAGTTCCCATTCCCAAATAGAATTGTCTACAGTACCCATAGCGATGCCTTTGGCAGACATACAAAAACAGCGGTCACTTAGGGTTGGTCGCTGCTCTCCTCTGAGGCTCATATTTCTCTTCTGTAAAATGAGAGAGAGAGGAAGCAGATGAAATCCTCTCATTCTGACTCCTTATACCATCAGAGTGACAAATTCTTCTCTAGAGGCTCATGGGTAAGAGTTTTCCTCCTTGGCTGCTGGACTCATCACACTTCTTAAAGGCAGAAGAAGTGACTCCGTTTTTTTAGTTTGTCATCCGCATGTTTTGTTTGGAGATCAGTGGAGTTGCACATTCCACCTGGGCTCAGCTCATAGGAAAAGTCGTCATCAAGGTTTTTAAATGAGTAGCTACAGAGGAATAGGCTCTGTACGAGATGGTAAGGTTCTAGGTGGGCGTTGATCCCCTGACAGGTTAATACATCGTCCTTCACTAGGTGCCTTTTTGTTTCCGTCCGAAGCCTCTGTATATTGTTGAAGAAAATACCTTCCTGTTATCTTATCGACCTCATTTGGGACCAGCATCTGGGGCTGCTGCTTCCCTTTGGGCGTCCTCCCGTGGGAACCAGACTCCATTAGCACCAACTATGATATTCATTTTTACTTCCTTCAGCCTGAGCATAAAGTAGAGAGAAAGACAAAGGAAACTTCTTTTTTTCTTTCTTTTTCTCTCTTCCACCTCTCACTATATTCTGGATTCTTATCCCTTTTCCTTAAAGCCTTGAGAAAAGGGACAGGGTAAAAGAAGAGAACCTAAGAGAAAATGGGACTTTGGAGGAAAATGTGGGAGAGAGAATTTAGAAAGAGGGTGCAATGAGAACCCTGCAGAAAGAATCTGAACCCATTGTCACCCTCCTGCATTCCTGTAACACCCCCCCACACACACAAGTTTTGCTTCTGAGGTGAGCAGATGGAATGTGGTGGGATGTGAAATGCAAACTGAGGCTCCCTTTGCCCCAAGCACAAGGTCTGCCTGCCTGGAATCCTAGGGCTCGGTTTGCGCCTGGGTGCTGTGAATGTGTTTAGAACAAGGCGAGAATCTGGAAAGTCTGGAGGTTTGGGTTGTTTGCTTATCTTGGGCATTTAAAGGTCAGGGAAATATGAACAGAAGATGGCAGAGAACCCAAGGGAAGTGGGGTGGGGATGGAAGGATGAACAGACACATGAAAAACCAAACCAGCAACAACAAAATAGAAAAATAGCAGCAACAGGGTCCAGGAAAGATGGACAGTGGGGGGCAGGTGGGAACCTTCAAATTCTGTAATAACTAAACTCTCTGAAACGTAAAAGACATCCAAGGTAAAACTTAAAAAGAAAGTTGCCTAACTTTCTTTTTAACAACTTATTTTAATTTTTAAAATTGGCTATAAATGTCTCTTGTAAACAATTCCATTGTTTATAATGAAATTGGAATTTTTGGTCTCTTAAAAAAAAAAAAAACCTTCCAAATGTGGAGGCGATGTGATGCACAGAAACATACATCAGAGATGGAACAAATGCAGAAACAGAATTTTATTTCCAACAGAAAAGGAACGCCGTTTCCAGGATTATCAGAGGAAAGGTGGGAGAGACCATTGACCGAGATTGTTCCGCAGAAACAAAGAGGGAATTGGCCTTTGAGGGACGTGGGAGGCCAGCGTGCCAGGGGAGGGCTGAGCACCGCCGACCCTAGCCAACATAGGCTCCGTGTTTACTTCTTACCAGGAGGAATGTTGATGTCACAACTTGAAAACTTTACTTTGGATGGGGGTGGGTTAAGAAAAGAAACTGACCCCTGTCCCCATATGAGTGGCCTAGTGGAGCGTGACATGGGTATTTGCCTTGCTCTTCCACATTGTCTGTGAGGCCTTGGGCAAGGCCTTAGACGTCAGGTCTTTGGTCCATGAAAAGGAGAAAATAATATTTGCCCCGACGGCTTCACTGGAATGTTATGAGTATTAAATAAGGCAGGACCTGAATGACAAAATGCTCTGAAAACTCTCAGGCATTCCACCTGCGTAAGGTTATATTGTTGTGTTCTTGTTGTGATCAAAGAATTAGATGCTATCAATATCCACTTCCATTATTAGCCTCATCTTTCGTTTTTTTTTTGATCCAGGTAGGATAGTACCTAGCAAATAGAAAGTGCTCCAACGTGTGTCAGCTTATCCATGCTTGGATTATGCTTTTGCTGTCTTTTTAACCATGTTCCCTGTTGCCTCTGACACACCTATCCTAGAAAGGGTTCTTTTCCAAGCCTCAGGAGAGATCTGCAAGAGCAGGTGAATGTGAGAAGGTGAGGGCAGGGAAATCAAGGAGGCTCCGCACTTCACCTCCATGCTTAAGGGTTTTACATCCCCTGAGAGGGAATCTGTAATTTCCTGGTAATGGTTTGCTTTCTGTGCTAACACTGTTGGTCTCTGGGGATCTTTAGAACCAGAAGATACCAAGCCTCCTAGTATCCTTGTTTTTAAGAGAATCTCAGTGGTGGGGGTGAGGGGACTTGGTTGTCCAGCTCTGCTTCAGGGTCACATCTTCACTCACTCAGGGTCTGAGGTGGTTTCTTGTTCTACAGAAGAGCTTGTAGGCTTCTGGGAGGCTTAGCTGCCTCAGCCTTTTTGGTTCCTCCCCTCAGCCCTTACTTTGGGTATCTGGGAAGGGGATCTGCTAATTGTGGCTGCTCAGAAGCACACCAGGTAACCTCTTTCTACCCCTTCTTTTTCCTCTCTCTTTCTGCTTTTCTTGCTTAGAAATGTTGAGGTGGGATAGGAGAAGAGCGCCATCAGGGTCCCCTGGGAACAGGTCTTTGTGCTGCTTGGGAGGTTTCTTTGATTGCTTGTGTTTTCCCTCCCTCTGAGAAGGGTGCATAGGAGACATCTTCCTGCCAGGCTGACGGCCCGCTCTGTGCCTCAACGTTAGTAATCCAGAGGCAGAGAGGACTTCTGTGAGGGACTGTGTTGCTGCTGACTCTTCACTTTCTGCTCTGCAGAAGATTTACTGGAATCTCCCCTCGCCCTGCCCCCCCCCCCATACCAGCTCCCTTTCTCTTCAAACAGACCACACGTTTGCTTTGCATATTATGTTGATTCCTACAGAAAGAAGCCTGCATCTTATGCCAAATAAAAAATTTTTGTTAAAAGATGCCATTGGTAATTTTTAGTTACTGCGCTGCACACCTTTTATGTCTTGCTTTCATCCATTTAGCTAAATTTTATCCTGGGGAGTGATTTCCACTAGAGTTGAGGCGCTCTCATTGTTCTCATCCACCCCTCTCTCCCTTCTCCCTCCTCCCTCCTCTCTCCTCTCTCCCTTCCCCCCTCCCTCCCTTCCTTCCTTCCTCAAAAACAGACTGACACATAAGATATTTTCTTGACCCCCCCAAGCCTTACTTCTAACTAAGTGATCCCGGACCAACTTAACTCTGTGCATTTCCTTTTCTAACTCAAGAATCCTTTTGAATCCTTGCTAAGATTTCTATTACTTCGCCTTGGAAGTGTTTCTAGTGCTGAATCACAATATCAAATGCTCTTTCCAAGAAGAATCCACTGTGATTTTCATCTGGGAAAGGGGCTGGAGCAGAGGGTCGCAGGTGAAGAGGGATGACAGTGGGCCCGGATAGAGCTGAGGGAACAAGGAGCAGAGCACTGTGGCCGGAGGCTCTTCTCTCTGGAGCCCCTGGCCCTGGCTCTCAGTCCTGGTTACTAGTCTAACCATAAGAGTGATTCAGGACCCTCCTCATCTTCTCCCTTTCGTACTGAACAGAAAGGAAGGCTTTATTTTTCAATTATTCCTTCCACATTAGGCTTGAAGTCTTAGCTTTTCAGGAAAATGAAGTTGTAGAAATAAAGTTCTGGATTGGATCATTATTGGAAATGGAAAGTAAATTTGCATTCTCAAGACTTGTAGAGTTATCATCCTCTTTAAAGACAATTTACAAGGTTTTGCAATACTAGTTAATATTTTCATGAAGGGTTGTCTCCCATCTCTTGGCACTTCTACAGCTTTAGATCCAGCTCTCTGTCCTTTGTGCTAGACTGTTTCATTAACAGCTGCCAGCCTGGGCTGAGACCATTGTGGGGTTGCTCTGGCCCTAGCAGAGATAGTGCAGTCTCTCAGCCATGATGTTCTGGGACCATGGTGTGGGAACCATAGTGTGGGATGTCTGTGGAAGAGAAGGGTCAGATGTGTGCATGAGAGAAGGTTCTGAACTTTATGGGGTTTGGTTGTGGCTGTGCTTCATTGGTGTCTCTGAATTCAGCTATAGTTGGCCTTTTCTAAACCAGGGAGAGAGCTGATATATGTGTGTGTTTAGATGAATCCTAAATCTAAATCTAAATCTATGGAGATGCATCCTAGAAATTACTTACATAGAAAAATAGCATTTTGTTTTAAGGAATTTCGAAATCATCTGCAAATAGTAAAACATAAACCACTAAAACAGCTCAACCTTAAAAGACACATAGATTCAATTAATCTGACATTTTCAAAAAAGAAAAAAAAAATTCCCAGCAATAATTTAGTCTTTGGGGGTAAGTACAGACAAGTGTCTCATTGTCTGCAAGGACCTACTGCTTTAAGGGATCCTGTTTTGATGCTGGGGTAGAGCAGACCCTTTTTTGTCACAGTCTCCCCGCCCCCCCCATGGAGCCTTCACAATTACACTGAGTTCTGTGGGGAAGCTCTCAAAGGCTTTTCCTTATCAAAGCAATAAGTGACACAGCCATTCCATCTCAAGCCCCCACTTTTGCTTCCCTCAGGCTGAGGAGAGTTAACTATTCATTGGTGTTGCCTAATGGTTTCCTTGTGAGGTGTAGAATGGAGCCCAGAGAATGGAGAATGCAGACTATAATGGGGGAGAGAGAGGATGGAAATGTGTTGTCTTTCTTTCCTGGGAACTTCTATTTTGAAGCCACTGAATGAGACCTTTACAGGCAAGGGTGGTGGCCTCTCCTTCAGAATGCCTGGCCCACTTCCCAGTGTGAAACATTCCTCAAATATGCAACTTCGTGATCGTCCCAGCAGCCTGAGCCGAGAGCCTAGCCACCTGCAGCAGGGAGAGCTGGCATCCCACGAGGATGCCGGGGGTGGGGGCTCAGCACTCGAGCCCCTCTGGCAGGCCCTGGGTTTGCCAGATGCCGGGAAGGCGCAGCCCCTGGTTACGTCATCCTGGGGAAGAATCTGGCCAACAGTCTGGTGGGGCCAAGAGCCGAAGCTTCTCTCTCTAAATACCCTCCTTCATTCAAATCCAATCCTATCAAAAGGCTATTGTTGGAGGAGTAGCCCTGGCATCTTGGGGCACATCTGTGTCACTCCTCTCAGTATTTCCAAAGATGGACAAAAAGAACATCATTTGCTGAATCCCTGGGCAAACAGGTCTGAAAGGTGACTTGGGAGGAGTGGAGGTAAACAGCAGTTGTCACATGGCATTTGTTTTGTTTGTGCAAGTGATGAGGCCAAAGAGGAAAGGAACTTCTTGCACATGGTAAGAAGCCCCCTGGCAAGGATCCCCGTGGCAGCAGACAGCCTCGCTTGTATGTCTGGAGAAGGGCATGCTGTGTGGGACAAAAGCTTGGGCAGCATAGGGCTTTTGTTACTGGGACATATATTTTGAAGAGTGCAGGGTTAGGGGAAATTGTATGATCACTTAGGAAAGAAAGAGGCTCTGATTTCTTTATCATCTTTTCGGAAGGGATCCACTTACGTACCCTGCCCGAGGTTACTTTTGTGGATTCCCATAAAATGTGATTGTGACCGCAGCTGTACCTTGACATGTGCTTGATGTTTTGGGTGCTAGAAGCAGTCACGTCAAAGGTATGATGAAAGGAATGACTGTTCATTTCTCCTTTTGCTCAATTTTATCTCAGCTTAGCTCCTTCGAAGCTCTTGAAGTCTTTGTTTCAAGGAGGCCACTGATGGGAGGACCTAGACAGAGGACGGTTTTATGTTTTGTCAGTATCCTTTTATTATTTGCCTGTTCAGTTTGATTTTCTTTTGCTTTAGCTTTAAGTGCACATAGTAGTCAAAAGCAAAAACAACCAAGCCTAAAAGCAATGTCCAACAAATTACAGACATCAGCACTCACAATAAAAGAACTTTCTCTCCAGTTACTTAGTTTAATTTTTATTTTTCAGGGTCAGTCTTTTGCCTGCTCAAACTCTGGGACATTTCCTATTTTGGCGTTTCTTCATTTTTTAACCATTTGGATGAAAGCATACACCTTCTTGTAATTTTATCCTCTTTTATGTGGATATTCTACTGCATTTGTCATTTATTTATTTTTTTTTTATTTTGCCAATATTCTTCTCCGAATGTTTCCTGGCTTCCTCTTCTTCAAGCACGTTTCTAGTTTCACGCCTATGGACTTTTCTCTAGCCCCTCTTGGCATTTGATGCCTGTGCAGTCTCTGTTTTTTTCAAATCCCACTCTCAGTAACTAGTAATCACCTGGAGCAGTGAAGTGTGGGCTCTAGAGCCAGGCAACCTGGGTTCAGATCCTGGCTCCATCACTTTCTAGTTGTGTGACCTTGGTTAATTCTCTTCTAAAGGTTCCAATTTCCTCAATAGGAAAGGAAATAATGGTAGTACCTACTTCATAGAGTTCTTCTCGGGATTAAATGTGAATTGCTTACAACAGTGCCTGACATGGTAAGCTACTGATATTGGTTAGTTTGGGCTTCTTCCATGTCTAATGTGGGGTATATTTGGTAAATATTAGCTGTTAGGAAAGATGAGATGAGAGAGAAGGATGGGCTTGAAAATGGGGACGGTGGTAAGTCCTTTAACATTCTCCTGTTTTTTGTAGGATATCTTGAGGATAAAAGGGATAAAAGCCCTGACTAAGCTGTGCAGCCTGGATTGCTTTTTGGTCATTTTCTTCTCTTGTATTTCTCTCTTGTTGTCTCTCTCAGATTCTGTTCCATCTCTGCCATCACCCACGCTGCTTTGTACTTCCAAACTGCAGACAGGTTCTCATCTAATCCCCCAACCACACGCCTCCTTCCCACCTGTCTGAGGGAACATCATCTTCTCTGCACCTCATCGGGCTGGCAGACCATGTATCACCAACATCGCCTGATCACTTTCATCTCATGGTTGAGGGAAGGGGAGGCTCTGTAGAATGTCATCCATAGGCCTCAGCCCACTTCATGTCCATAGGATGTCCCTAAAATCCATAGGGTGAGGAAGTCAGGGATGTGGAGCCAAAGGCCCCCAAAATTTTAGCCTTCCTCAGACATAACACTTTGTCTTGTTGTTCTCCATCAACTTTGCTTGTCTTTAGGGGACCATTTGGCCACTCTGTCCAGTAAGAGAGTTGTTCTCCCCTTTTCCGTTGCCCCCAGTTTCTCCGCTTTTCTATAACAAGTGAATTAATTAGTGAGTACCCCTTCAGACTGTAAGTCTGCCTCAGCCAGCCATTCTGGTTGTTGGGCTAATTGTTAGCCTGGTTTCTGGATGTCATTCATTTCACAATAAGGCTCCTAATTAATCTCAGCACAGTTCTCACCAAAAGAAAGGCTGATAGGGAGAAACATCCCCAATTACCATGAGAAAGGAAATGTCAAGAGCCCCGTTGAGTTTTCCTGGCACCCACCCCTTGTCTCAGATGAAAACCACCATTAACACACAGAGGCAGCCTGGCGATCACCCATGAAAACTGGAGAATGTGAGAGCTCGAGGTGCACCGACCACACAGAGCCAGCTCTGGGAGGAGCCTGGAGTCCATACACTCCTGTTTAGTAACCCCAATTGTGTTTCCCAAGATAGTGTGGAGAATCCTGGTGCTGGGGTGCCACTCCAGAGGCAGAAGAAACTCCTCGGCTGCTCCAGGAGGGGCGGGGTGGCATTGGTCCAGAAAATCTAAGGGTCTCTTCTGTGTTTGTTTTTGTGCCTGCAGGACAAAAAATCCTTCACCACCGAAGTGACGTTTTAGAAACGGTGGTCCTGATCAATCCTTCAGACGAAGCAGTCAGCACTGAGGTAAGCGTTTGGTTCTGCAGTCATGGCAGGGCATCTTACTCTTGACTCAGAGACCCAGGGGTTAGAGGGGCCGGGCAGTTGGGAGAGAAGGAGGGACGCAGGTGACAGAAGTCCCGGTACGGGGATGCTTCCTTCACCCCTAATCAGTGGCCAGTCCTCTGCAGCAGTACTACCCAGACTGCCCCTCCAAATCCAGGTACCCTGAGCTTTACGCAGTCCTCTTCTCCTCTTCCATAAGGACAAAGTGGAAGATGTTAGCTGGAAGTGTAACATTTTGTTGAGGCAAAAGGGTATAAAGTCTTGGTTACCTAGGAGAGCCGTGCTACTGAGATGGGAAATAAACTCCAAGCCCTTGGCCTGGGATGCACAGGAACCAAACTGGAGAAGAATGGCATCTCAGCTGCATGCCCCATTCAGAGCCACCCACCTCCCCCATTGCTGGACAGCATGGACAGCAGGAGAGCATGGCAGTCAGGAGCATGGACTCCAGCACCGGCCTGCCTGGGCTTAGGGTCCCAGGTCTGCCACTTCCCAGTTGGGTGGCCTCGGGCACCTTATTTACTATCTTTTTCCATCTCTATGAAATGGATAGGACAACAGTACCCACCTTTAATATTCATATTTAATGCTGTGTGTAGAAGGTGTCAAGTGCTTAGAACAAAGTGTGGCATGTAATAACTGAAAGCTGAATGTTTTTAGTATGATTGCTAATATTGTTACCATCATGTGAAGCTGTTGCCGGAGAAAGTAATTGGGTGCTTCAGAGCACACTGCAAGGTAAGAACGTGGCTGCAGCAAGAATCCCAGGTCACCCAGGCCAGAGGGTTTGATTTGGCTCCACGTTCTATGTCCTTTATTAGGTTTAGCACCGTTGAGAGTGGGTTGCTTCTTATACGTAAGGTAGCCAAAGTCTTTGGGGGCCTCCATTATCTGCAGTGTCTCTTCTACCCATGCTTTGAGCATTTCTGTGACTGCAGCCTGTTTTGTTTTGTTTTTTTCCTACTTGAGGTATAATTCATATACCACAAATCTACCCTTTTAAAGTATATAATTCAGTGATTTTTTTACTGTATTCCTTCACAAAATTGTGCAACTCCTGCCACTATCTAATTCTAGAACATTTATATCACACACACACCCCCAAACCCATTAGCAGTCATTCCCTATCACGCCATTCCTTGGCAACCTCTAGTCTACTGTCTATAGCCATAGCTTTGCCTATTCTGGACAGGTCATATAGATCATACAATCTATAGCTTTTTGTTTCTGGCTTCTTTCACTTAGCATAATGTTTCAAGGTTCATCCATGTTTTAGTACTTCATTCCTTTTTTGTAGGTATGTAATATTCCATTGCATGTATGTACCATGGTTTGTTTATCCAGTCATCAGTTAATGGACATTTGGGTTGTTTCCACTTTTTGGCTACCATGATGTTGCCTGTTTTGATACCACTTCAGATCCACAGGCCCTCTGACAATCCATTAAGGCATAAGGCTGAGGACAGTGATGGGATAGCAATCTCTCTGCAACTAACAGAGTTGGGAATTAATTACAACTTGGAAAAAGATGGAGGATTAATATATATTCAGGCAGTCTGCCTGGAACAGCTGTGGAAAATGAAAAAGGAAAAATGAGACTGTCTTTAAGGAATTCAGGCTTGTTGTGGAGCAGATGGAACAATGGCTTGGGTCCATGTGTTTCTCTGTGACTTGACTGCATGGTTTTTGGGGAAAGAAGTGGCTTGTTGGCTTTTGTGTCGTCCCCCCCCCCCAGTGCCTAGCCAGCTGCCTGGCACGGAGTAGGTGCTGAACTAACACCTTGGTGCTTGGAGCAGTGTTTCTGCTAAAGGACAGGCTGGCTTCCTGCCACTTCAAGTTCACAAGTGCAAACCATTGACAATTCTATTTAAAAGACTCAGGGGCAGCCTTTCATTTACGTCAGCGTCAAACTCCTTCTGATCCCATTGTGTTTGGTATAGGGCTTAGCAGGAAAAGGACCCTGGATGGGGGAGGGGCAGACTTGGGACCCTGATTGGAAACCAGTCCTTCCTGAGGTGGGAGTTGGGGGACCTGGGCTGCCCTGGGTGACTCAGCCTGTGAGATACTTGCAAGTCTTCACAGACCACATGCTGCTGGCAGACAGTTCTGAGCAGCTGTGGAACAAATGACTGCCAGTTACGGAGACTGCTCTGAAAGAGAGGAAGAAACTAGAGGGAGGAAGTCAACTGCTGCTGCTGTCTGGGTTGTAGCAAAACTTTGAAAACGGCATTCATGGGCGAGCTGATGCCCACAGTCCTTGGCTTTGTGGGTGACTCCTACAGGCAATGACCCGTCCAGCCCCCAGGGTAAATGAGAATCCCAGAGAATGAATGATTTTTGTCAGTAATAGATTTGAAGTGCACCCCATCCTGAGGGCGTGGTCCGTGCTGCCCAGGGCTCACGTCCTGCTCCCTTGTGCTTTCTTCCAGGTGCGCTTAATGATCACTGACGCTGCCCGACACAAGCTGCTCGTGCTGACTGGGCAGTGCTTTGAAAATACCGGGGAGCTCATTCTCCAGTCCGGCTCTTTCTCCTTCCAGAACTTCATAGAGATTTTCACCGATCAAGAGGTGGGTTCCTGTCTGGAAAAGTCTTCAGTTTTACAGTGACTTGGTTATTGTTGCAGCTGAAGGCTGCTCTTTGAAAACACTGGAGGGAGCTAAAGGGTGAAGGGAGGAAATGTCACGCCTCCTTTGAAATGAGCAAAAATGCTGAAATATGCAAAAATGTATGATCCTACACACAGGGGCTCCATGGCCTATCACCAAAAGAATGCCAAGCACACATCTATAATTAATTGGAACCATTCTCAACGTGTCTGAGATATAGATTGGGGGTGGGAGGGAGGGGATTCCACAGTTAGCATTTTACAGATGGCAGAAATCCTGTCCAGGAAACCTGAATGACAGGGCCAGGAAGAAAACCCACATTTCACATTTTCTGGAAGAATACTCCCCAGACCTTTTGGGCTTTTGGTAAGGTGTTACTGCCCTGATCTCTTTCATACCTATTTTCCTGGTCTAATTGTTTGTGATTTCTCTGACTGTTAACACCTAATCCCAATTTTTGAACTCAGGCTGTAAAGGTACACTCCAGAAATAGAGGTAAGCATAAAAATGGGGCACGCCTCTGCCCCAAGAAAAAGATGCTTAAAAAGTTGTCGGACTGAAGCCGAAGCATTCATATTTCTTATTAATATGTCTTATTCAAAAATGATGCATGCGAAGTATTCAAAACTGTATGAGTAGGGGTATTTGCCCAAATCAAGTAACAAATTTTAATTGATTATTCCTGCTGGAGAATTTATCCTGGCTGGGAAACTTCTATTTTCAAAACAATATGGGTCTTTCATCTTGTTTGTTTATAGCAGTTACAGAAACAATGGGGCTTTCACCATAGCAGCTTGGGACCTGTCTGTAGCTGATAGCGGATTTGTAAATGGAGAGGTTGAGGGATGTGCTGGCAGGATGAGTTACCTCTTCTGTGCAAAACTGTCTTCCTGAGATGGCCTTTCAGTCTCATGGGTATTGCAAAGGGCCATGTGTCTTTCTGCACTTAATCTTTGTTAGCCCTGTACTTCACAGAGAGCCTCTGTGGGGTTTTTTTTTTGTTTGTTTATTTTTGTTTGTTTGTTTGATCAGGGACAAGTGCTATAAACAAACTGCCCAGGTTATTTGGCTTACCTGGAGGTTTCTGTAAAAATATTTGTCAGATGATATAAGTTTCACTCTCCACCCATGGGGGTAGGGGTGGGATTGTAGGGAGATGGGGATGAAAACCTGTGAAAAGGAACATTTTACTTTGTGTTTGGAGTCCCAGCTTTCAGAAGGTATGCCATCATCTGCCATAAAAGGATGGCAGTCTGTTGGTTCCTCCCTCCGAGGCTTAAGGGCTTACTCACAGCTGGTACCTTCCTTATCACTCCAAAAGGAAGTCTGGGACACTGCCTTCCTCCAGAATTTGTAATTAAGGCTGCTAGAGTTCAGGCTCCACGTCGTGTTCTTCTGTGTATCTATTGGTCCCAGCAAAAAGGAAAGACCCAGTAAATCTTTACTAGATTGCATTGAAATGACAACAGTAGGGCTACAAATCTTGCTGTACCTTCTCCCTGAACTTGTTGTGTGATCACACAAGCTCACAATCTGCTGCGAGATTATGACTGCATGCTTACACTGTGCCCAGGGGCAGTTGGACATTTGTCAGGTAGCGAGGTCACACACATTCCCCTTGGGGAAGGTGCTCAAGTCTAGACACAGCTCCAAGGCTCACGGACACAGGCCAGTGGTTAACTGGCCTGCCTTTAGGCTCAGGTCAGCCCTGAACCCTCTATTCACGTATATGCACATGAGTGTCCCTTTGCATTCCTGTTAATTAGTTCTGCAGTTAGTTTCTAGTGTTTGTTTCTACCCCAGTCATTGATATGTTTTTTTCACTGTAAAACCAGACAAAGGAAATATGTAAAGAAAAGGGCTTGTCATTGGCAAGATTTTAAATAAGGAGTCATAATTCATCCATCTGGACCTCAAACAAAACCTATCTCCTATTTTTTTTTAAAGGTATAGTGTTATGAATACTGTTGTTTAAATCATTTTTACTAGACCATAGAAGTAGAATTTTAACTTAATATTAGTCTGTGCATGCATCAGATTTTGCCACTAATTATGAACTAAAAGAAATGGCCTTCACTGAGGAATACAAGTTTATGAAAGTGTTTGTAATCATTGGAATGGTTCTGAAGAGCGTACTTCTTCGTTATACTCAGGTGGCTGTCGTTAAGGGCAAACTATATGTGATAGTCTCCTCTGCCTCCCCCATAACCCACACCCCAATATTTTGGAAAAATTAATGTGCTACGCATATAGCAAAGGATCTCTAGAGTTTTCCCCAACAGACTCAGTCAGTTTTGTCAAGGGCGTAGGGGAAAACAAGGGAAGAGGAGGACATGGGGTGGCAGTTGCATTGTGGTTTTGAAGAAAAGACACCACAGCTAATGTGGATTCAGTCACTGGACTAGGCCAGTGGTTCCCGGCCCTCTCAGAGCTATGTCTGCCTATTGTTGCCTGGGAAAAGGGTTGAGTACAGAATGTCTTCAGTGATGAAGGGACCTTAAAGGCCATTTGGTGTCCATTTCTGTTCCTTCTATCCAATCCTTAAAGCATAGCAGTCACTCCAGAGAAACCAGAAACACAATTTGGGAAAACAAAAAATGATACATTTCTTGACAATAACAGCTAAAATCAAATGGACTGAATGATATAACTATCAGTATATTTTGAGCTTCAGGTTTTTTGAGTCTTAAATCATCGCAGGCCAACTGAAAAACCAGAACTTACAAATAGAACAGTCATCTGGCCTACCCATCCACTCTGAAATTCAGGATGATGAACTCATCATCTCCTGGGAGCATTTTCATTTTCTCTGTTAGAAAGTTTTTCCTTACTTGTCTTACTGTATCATCAGTGTCCTTTTCTGCCTGTATTTGTTAGACACCCTCCACCAACACTGCCAATGTTTTGTTTTATTTTGTTTTTATCTCTGCAGATTAGTCATTCTTCATTTCACCCTACTGTTCTTCATAAAACAAAGCAAAGGGTCCTTATATTCTCTGGTCACTGTCCTTCTAATCTGTTCCATTGGCAGAAAGGGAGATGTGGTAGGTATGGGGGAAATTCAAGACTTCAGTCTTGGTCATGTTTTAGTGCCTTGGAGTTATCAGATAGTTGGATATGTGAATCCAGAGCTCAGAGAACTCTGAGTTGAGCTGGAGACATTAATTTGGAAGTCATCAGTATGCTAGAGGTACTTAAAGCCCTGAAACAAGATGAAATGGTTAGAGAGAGAAAATGTATTAAGAAGAGAAGGGGGCTCTGGTCTAGCATTTAGAAGTTAAGGCCAAGGGGAAGGAGCCAGCAAGGGAGACTTGAGCCAGCTTTTTTCTGTCCAGTTTCTCTAAAATGTCATGAGACATCATGGACACAATATTCAGGAGTCATTTGTCCAGGTCAGGATTGTGAGAATTGATTATTTCTATAGTTTTCAATACAATCTTTTACTAAATAAATCTAAAAGTAACACTTCGCTGTCACCATCCACAATTAAATATCAACAGGGACATGATGCAGGCTTTAAGATGCTTTGCAATTTACACAATTGGGGGTGGGGGGTGGGTTCCCTTTAAGAAAAAGAACACAAAAATATTAATACACAGTTTAGTACAAGACTTTGGAAAGGATCCGTGCCATTGAAGGGCCCTGAAGCTTAAGCTTCTTTAGCTTCATGATAAATCCATTTGACTGTCAACTAAAAAAAAAATCCCTGAGTCTTTTCCTTGGATGTCATTGTTAAACCTCATCTCCCTGTTAATTTACCCAGCTGGTTTGTTAGGACCTTACATTTATCCCTTGAGAATGTAATCCTGTTACAGTTGACTTAGTCATCATCATCCCAGGGTCAAAAACTTTTATTAAATGTCTTATTTCTGCCTTCCCCCTTTTTGCTGTGCCTCCCATTTTCATGCTTTGCACAGATTTGGTAAGCATGTCTTCTCATTTGCATCCAAGGCAATACTCAGCAGTACAGAAATGATCACTGAGGCGGCCTTTGTAGACCTCCCTCCAGGTTGACATTAAGCAGCGCTATTTATATGGCCGGCTACAAATCCACTGAATTTTGCTATCACACTGTTCAGAGATCCTGATAAATGCCTTGCTAAAACCCAGAGATATGCTGTCTTCTGTATTTCCTCATCAGCCAAGCAAGTAACCTAATCAAGAAAGGAAATGTAGTTAGTAGGTCATGGTTTTGGAATTCAAATCTTGTTTCACCAATACCATCTGCAGGAAAGCCATTTATTCCTTATACCTTCCTTCCTCTTCTAGTATGCCAGCCTTTAATCAGAAAAGAATAAAAGACAATTTTTGCCCCCAAGACCTGTCTCTCACCCATCTTTGTAAAAACCAGGGGAAGGTAGCAGTGAATGTGTTTGAACAAGTATTATTAGGCTTTCACCCCATTCCAAGTGCCCATTCCAGGAAGACAGCTTGTGTTGAATTGGCCAACTTTAATGTAGTTCAACAAAACCCATTGAGCCTGATTCTATATTGGAGGAAAAAAGATGAATAAGATACAAAGATAGAGAAGATTCTTTTTCTGTCATCCAGGAACTTTTAGTATAATGGTATTAATAGCTACCTTTTACTGTGATGATCTCCAAAATCCTTTAGAGGATGTCAAAATGAGGATGTATAGCATGCTGCTATTTCTCCAGAGGGACTGGATTTACCCTTTTCTGAAAAGAAATCTGGATAGCTGTCTTATTTCTCTGCTTTTCCTTGTATGTCATGGTTTTACCAACCTCTCTTTGCTGTTTTCCACTACCTCTGACTTCTTCAGAATTCAGCACAACCTTGTTTTCTTTTTGGGTCATTTCCTGCATTTCATAGGAACTCTGGGTAGAGGTGATAAGATGGAAAGGAGAGAAGTATTTCTCAAGTCTTTTAATCTTCTCTTTGAACTTGGTGATCACACATTTCATGTAAAAACTAGTGACTGAATACTCCCTCCACTGCCTGGATTTTATAGACCCTCGGCTGCTATGCCTCTCATTTTAATTCAAAAATTAAAATGAACTAAACTTAATTGTAAGCATTTCACTATTAAAGATTCAGCAGTTTGAGTTATCCTGGCATTTTCCCCTAAAATATATTATAAAACATTAATAATTTGCGTGTACCCTGTGTGAAAATTAGGATCGAGAGACTTGTAATTGTTCTGATGGTGCTGGGGATAAAGATCTATGCTATTATTGGACAAGAAACAATATTTGGTGCTTATGTTTGCTTTGGCAAGCAAATAATTTGAGCAAAGACTCTCCCCAAGGATGACTACCATCTGCTTTTTCAATTTTCTTAGCTTCCAAAATGGAAAATGTTTTTTATCCCTTTTTAGGAGTCAGAGGGAAATATCAAAGTCAAAGACAAACCAAAAATGGCTATTTTACTGCAATCTAATGATGGAAACTTCAGATTTTATAAATTACCCTTATACACACACACGTAGGCTCAGAATGTTAATATTCAGGGGTTATATGAGGCAGAGAAAACCACTCTAGTACTAGAATGTAAGAGTTCAGACCTGCTGGATCAAATGAAACTTTTGCTTTGCTCTTTAATAATGTACCATCAATTACCCAGAGCCCTTTTTAGTTTGAAATTCTAAGCTGACTTCCAAGCTTTGATGAAACTAAAAGAAAATTGGAGTTTATGACCTAATTCCCCTTCAGAATTTACTAGGCTAAGACCATGAAACATATGGCCATAATATGGAGTGGGAAAGAAACTAGCTTTTTCATTAAACTGCAATCTCTGTTCTGTTTCTGATTTGTTCTTTCACATCCCCATTGCTATGGGAAGTACTAAACAGTGTGTTGAAATCTTTTGGAGCCAAATTTGATCTTCCACTCATATGCAGCTTGCCTGAAAAGAGCAGGAATTTTGAGAAAGTGTAGTGTCTCAATCTGAATTTAAACATGAGCAAATAAGGGACAAATATGGCAACTTCCTTGTTAATTACCTAATTGCTTTAATCATCACAGTTTCAATAAAAGCATTTGTATTTGCAAAACTGCACTTTAAACCATAGTATGAGAATATGCTGGGTAACCACTCATATTTTAAATAGTGTGAATTGATGCCAGAAACCAGTAATTTTGCAGTAATGAGCAATTCATAACTTCCTGTCTTTGGGGGGGAGGGTGGTGTGTGTGGAAGCAGCCTTTTGTCTTTCATACCTACCAGATTCTAAAAGGAGACAAGTGCACTATTACCTAAATCCTTTAATGTGTCAATCAGGCCTTTTTTGTCAAGCCCAGTAGAATAAATGAAAACATTTTATATCAGTGGTGAAATGGACTTTAAAAAGTTTTAAAGGGCAACTTTACATGGTGAATACTCAGGGGTAATAGTCAGGGTATGTTTTAACCGCTGTGGCACAAGCACGTAGCATCCAGAATAGACCTTGGTCTTAGAACTGGAACAGGGTTCTGGAGTTTCCTTGCTGGGCAAGGACATATACAAGGTTGCTGGATCAAGGGAGGGGAAGGAGTCCCAGGGCAGGGACTGGGGATGGTTGAGGTAGTAGGAGGTTACTGGGTATTGGGGGACCTCAGGACAGAGGCTGTTCACCTTCCAGGATGGAAGTATTTCAGCATTTATATAACCAGCATCGCTACATGAATGCATCTTTGAATTCAGCGCTTTGTGTATCCAATGATCCTATAATACCTAGTAATAGATGAAGATGATGAATCAGTGTTGACAGACTCTTTAACCTTTTCCTTGTTTTTTTTTTTTTTTGTTTGTTTGTTTGTTTGTCTGTTTGTTTTGTTTTTTAAATCCCAGATTGGGGAATTACTGAGCACCACCCACCCTGCCAACAAAGCCAGCTTAACCCTGTTCTGTCCTGAAGAAGGAGACTGGAAGAACTCCAATCTTGACAGACACAATCTCCAAGACTTCATCAATATTAAACTCAACTCAGCTTCTATATTGCCAGAAATGGAAGGACTTTCAGAGTTTACCGAGTATCTCTCAGAATCAGTGGAAGTCCCATCTCCCTTTGACATCCTGGAACCTCCCACATCTGGTGGATTTCTTAAGCTGTCCAAGCCTTGCTGTTACATTTTTCCAGGAGGGAGGGGTGATTCTGCGTTATTTGCAGTGAATGGATTCAATATGCTCATCAATGGAGGATCAGAAAGAAAATCCTGCTTCTGGAAGCTCATCCGGCACTTGGACCGAGTGGACTCCATCCTACTCACCCACATTGGGGATGACAACTTGCCTGGAATAAACAGCATGCTACAGCGAAAAATAGCAGAGCTCGAGGAGGAACAGTCCCAGGGCTCTACCACAAACAGTGACTGGATGAAAAACCTCATTTCTCCTGACTTAGGAGTAGTGTTTCTCAATGTACCTGAAAACCTGAAAAACCCAGAGCCAAACATCAAGATGAAGAGAAGTATAGAAGAAGCTTGTTTCACTCTCCAGTACCTAAACAAATTGTCCATGAAACCAGAACCGCTATTTAGAAGTGTAGGCAATACCATCGATCCTGTCATTCTTTTCCAAAAAATGGGAGTCGGTAAACTTGAGATGTATGTGCTTAACCCAGTCAAGAGCAGCAAGGAAATGCAGTATTTTATGCAGCAGTGGACTGGCACCAACAAAGACAAGGCAGAACTAATTCTGCCTAATGGTCAAGAAGTAGATATCCCAATTTCTTATTTAACTTCAGTCTCATCTTTGATCGTGTGGCATCCGGCAAACCCTGCAGAGAAAATCATCCGAGTCCTGTTTCCTGGAAACAGCACCCAATACAACATCCTGGAAGGGCTGGAAAAGCTCAAACATTTAGATTTCCTGAAGCAGCCTCTGGCCACCCAGAAAGATCTCACTGGCCAGGTAGCCTCTCCCACAGTGAAACAAGTAAAACTGAAACAAAGGGCTGATAGCCGAGAAAGTCTGAAGCCAGCTACAAAACCACTTGCCAGCAAATCTGTGCGGAAGGAGTCTAAAGAAGAAACCCCTGATGCCACAAAAGTTAACCATGTGGAAAAGGCACCCAAAGTTGAAAGCAAAGAAAAGGTAACAGTGAAAAAGGACAAGCCAGCAAAAGCAGAGACCAAACCTCCAGTAACTGAAAAGGAGGTTCCCAGCAAGGAAGACCATCCTTCAGTGAAAGCTGAGGTGGCTGAAAAGCAAGCTACAGATGTCAAACCCAAAGTTGCCAAGGAGAAGGTGGTGAAAAAGGAAACAAAGCTAAAATCTGAAGAAAAGAAAGAGGAGAAGGAAAAGCCAAAGAAAGAAGTGGCTAAAAAGGAGGACAAAACACCTATCAAGAAGGAGGAAAAACCAAAAAAGGAAGAGGTGAAAAAGGAAATTAAAAAAGAAGTCAAGAAAGAAGAGAAAAAAGAATCCAAGAAAGAGGTTAAGAAAGAAATACCACTGAAGGAAACCAAGAAGGAAGTTAAGAAGGAAGAAAAGAAGGAAATTAAAAAAGAAGAAAAGGAGCCCAAAAAAGAAATCAAGAAGCTCCCTAAAGATTTAAGGAAACCATCTACACCTCTATCTGAAGCAAAAAAACCAGCTGCATTAAAGCCAAAAGTACCCAAGAAGGAAGAGGCTGTCAAGAAAGATGCTGTTGCTGCTGGGAAGCCAAAGGAGAAGGGAAAAATTAAAGTCATTAAGAAGGAAGTTAAGACAACAGAGGCTGCAGCTGCAGCCATTGGCACTGTGGCCACTGCAGCAGCCATGGGGGCTGCGGCTGAAATAGCGGCCACTGGCCCTGCCAAAGAACTTGAAGCTGAGAGGTCCCTTATGTCATCCCCTGAGGATCTAACCAAGGACTTTGAAGAGTTAAAGGCTGAAGAGGTCGATATAGTAAAGGGCATCAAACCTCAGCTGGAGCTGAGAGAAGATGAAGAAAAACTCAAGGAGAATGAGCCAGTTGAAGCCTTTGTTATCCAGAAAGAGACAGAAGTCATCAAAGGTCCTGCAGAGTCCCCTGATGAGGGGATCACCACCACTGAAGGAGAGGGCGAATGTGAGCAAACACCTGAGGAACTGGAACCAGTTGAAAAGCAGGGAGTAGATGACATTGAAAAATTTGAAGATGAAGGTGCCGGTTTTGAAGAATCCTCAGAGACTGGAGACTATGAAGAGAAGGCAGAAACCGAGGATGCTGAGGAGCCAGAAGAGGATGGTGAAGAGAATGTGTGTATGAGAACATCCAAGCACAGCCTCATTGAGGATGAGGAAAGTGCAAAGGCTGAGGCAGACGTGTATATCAAGGAGAAGAGGGAGTCCGTGGCTAGTGGGGATGATCGGGCAGAAGAAGACATGGATGAAGCGGTTGAGAAAGGGGAAACTGAACAATCTGAGGAGGAGGGTGATGAGGAGGGCAAAGCAGAGGAAGCCAGAGAGGAGGAATATGAGCCTGAAAAAATTGAAGCAGAAGACTATGTGATGGCCGTGGTTGACAAGGCAGCAGAGGCTGGTAGTGTTGAGGACCAGTATGGATTCCTTACCACATCAGCCAAGCAACTGGGAGCCCAATCTCCTGCCCAAGAACCTGCATCTTCAATTCATGATGAGACTTTACCTGGAGGCTCAGAGAGTGAGGCCACTGCTTCTGATGAGGAGAATCGAGAAGACCAACCTGAGGAATTCACTGCCACTTCTGGCTATACTCAGTCTACCATTGAGATATCCAGTGAGCCCACCCCAATGGATGAGATGTCTACCCCTCGTGACGTGATGAGTGATGAGACCAACAATGAAGAGACAGAGTCCCCATCTCAGGAATTTGTAAATATTACCAAATATGAATCTTCACTATATTCTCAGGAATACTCCAAACCTACTATTACACCACTCAATGGATTATCTGATGGGTCAAAAACAGATGCCACTGATGGCAAGGATTACAATGCTTCAGCTTCCACCATATCACCACCCTCGTCCATGGAAGAAGACAAATTCAGCAAATCTGCTCTACATGACGCTTACTGTTCTGGAGAGAAAGAAGTGAAAGCCAGTGCCACATTGGAGATCAAAGACACTTCAGATTTGGATGAAAAACTTAGCCCATCTAAGAGCCGATCCTTGAGTCCATCTCCACCATCACCCACAGAAAAGACCCCTCTGGGTGAACGTAGTGTGAATTTCTCTCTGACGCCCAATGAGATTAAACTCTCAGCAGAGCCAGAAGTAGCCCCAGTGTCTCCTGAGGTGACCCAAGAAATAGTTGAAGAACATTGTGCGAGTCCTGAGGATAAGACTCTGGAAGTGGTATCTCCATCTCAGTCTGTGACTGGCAGTGCTGGCCACACACCTTACTATCAGTCTCCCACTGATGAGAAATCTAATCACCTCCCTACAGAAGTCATTGAAAAACCACCAGCAGTTCCAGTGAGTTTTGAATTTGATGATGACAAAGATGAGAATGAAAAGCCTTCCATAAGCCCAATGGATGAACCAGTGCCTGATTCAGAGTCTCCTATTGAAAAAGTTTTGTCTCCTTTACGCAGCCCTCCCCTAATTGGGTCAGAGTCTGCATATGAAAGTTTCCTAAGTGCTGATGACAAGGCTCTGGACAGACGTATTGAAAGTCCTTTTGAAGTTAAGAATGGAAAACAAAGCTTTCCAGATCAAATAAGTCCAGTTTCTGAAATAACTTCTACTGGTCTTTTCCAAGATAAACAAGAAGGGAAAAACACAGACTTTATACCAATAAAGGAAGATTTTGGTCAAGAAAAGAAAAATGATGATATTGAAGCCATGAGTTCTCAACCAGGACTGGCTTTGGATGAAAGGAAATTAGGAGATGTTTCTCCTACACAAATAGATGTCAGTCAGTTTGGATCTTTTAAAGAAGACACCAAAATGTCCATTTCTGAAGGCACTGTCTCAGACAAGTCAGCTACTCCTGTTGATGAGGGTGTAGCAGAGGACACATACTCTCATATAGAAGGTGTGGCTTCGGTCTCCACAGCATCCGTGGCTACGAGTTCATTCCCAGAGCCAACAACGGATGATGTGTCTCCTTCTCTGCATGCTGAGGTTGGCTCTCCACATTCCACAGAAGTGGATGATTCCCTTTCAGTGTCTGTTGTGCAAACGCCTACCACTTTCCAGGAAACAGAAATGTCTCCATCTAAAGAAGAATGCCCAAGACCAATGTCGATCTCTCCACCAGATTTCTCCCCTAAAACAGCCAAGTCCAGGACACCAGTTCAAGATCACAGATCTGAACAATCCTCGATGTCTATTGAATTCGGTCAGGAATCCCCTGAGCATTCCCTTGCTATGGACTTCAGTCGACAGTCTCCTGATCAGCCTACAGTGGGTGCAAGTATGCTTCATATCACGGAAAATGGGCCAACTGAAGTGGACTATAGTCCTTCTGACATGCAGGACTCTAGTTTATCACATAAGATACCACCAACAGAGGAGCCATCCTACACCCAAGATAATGATCTTTCTGAGCTCATCTCAGTATCTCAGGTAGAGGCCTCCCCATCCACCTCTTCTGCACATACCCCTTCTCAGATCGCTTCTCCTCTGCAAGAAGATACTCTGTCTGATGTTGTTCCTCCCAGAGATATGTCCTTATATGCCTCACTCACCTCTGAAAAAGTGCAAAGTCTGGAAGGAGAGAAACTTTCATCAAAATCTGACATCTCTCCACTAACCCCAAGAGAGTCCTCTCCTTTATATTCACCCAGTTTCTCAGATTCTACCTCTGCAGTCAAAGAGAGCACAGCAGCTAGCCATAGTTCCTCTTCTCCACCAATGGATGCAGCATCTGCAGAGGCCTATGGCTTCCGTGCCTCGATGTTGTTTGATACAATGCAACACCATCTAGCCTTGAATAGAGATTTGACTACGTCTGGTGTGCAGAAGGATAATGGAGGGAAGACACCTGGTGATTTCAGCTATGCCTATCAAAAGGCCGAGAAAACAACCAGATCCCCAGATGAAGAAGATTACACCTATGAATCTTATGAGAAAACCACCAGGACCCCAGAGGTTGGTGGCTATTACTATGAGAAGACAGAAAGAACCACAAAATCACCAAGTGACAGTGGCTACACCTATGAGACCATTGAGAAAACCAAGACCCCAGAGGATGGTGGTTATGCCTATGAAATTACAGAGAAGACCATACGGACTCCCGAAGAGGGTGGGTACTCATATGAGATAAGTGAGACGATGACAAAGACCCCCGAAGTGAGTGGTTACAGCTATGAAAAGACTGAGAGGTCTAGAAGGCTCCTGGATGACATTAGCAATGGCTATGATGACTCTGAAGATAGAGGTCACACACTTGGAGATTCCAGCTATTCTTATGAGACCACTGAGAAAATTTCCAGTTTCCCCGAGTCTGAAAGTTACGGCTATGAGGCATCTACAAAAACAACACGAACCCTTGATCCTTCCACCTACTCTTATGAGACTACAGAGAAAATCACTAGAACCCCTCAGGCATCTACATATTCCTATGAGACTCCAGACCGTTGCTACACTGCTGAAAAGAAGTCCCCCTCTGAGGCCCGCCAGGATGTTGATTTATGCCTTGTGTCCTCCTGTGAATACAAGCATCCTAAGACAGAGCTTTCACCCTCCTTCATTAATCCCAATCCTCTAGAGTGGTTTGCCAGTGAAGAGCCAACTGAAGAGTCTGAGAAGCCCCTCACTCAATCAGGAGGAGCCCCACCACCC
This sequence comes from Tolypeutes matacus, assembly GCA_026826555.1. Lineage (NCBI taxonomy): Eukaryota > Metazoa > Chordata > Mammalia > Cingulata > Chlamyphoridae > Tolypeutes > Tolypeutes matacus. The sequence goes on along the minus strand of JAKSZT010054472.1, from coordinate 3,159,447 downwards.
CCAGGAGGCAAGCAACAGGGGCGGCAGTGTGATGAAACCCCTCCAACCTCTGTTAGCGAGTCAGCCCCATCGCAGACAGACTCAGATGTTCCCCCGGAGACTGAAGAGTGCCCCTCCATCACAGCTGATGCAAATATCGACTCTGAAGATGAATCTGAAACCATTCCCACAGACAAAACCGTCACCTACAAACACATGGACCCACCTCCGGCCCCCGTGCAAGACCGAAGCCCTTCTCCACGCCACCCTGATGTGTCCATGGTGGACCCGGAGGCCTTGGCCATTGAGCAGAACCTTGGCAAAGCTCTGAAGAAAGATCTGAAAGAGAAGGCCAAAACCAAAAAGCCAGGTACAAAGACCAAGTCATCTTCACCTGTCAAAAAAGGCGATGGGAAGTCCAAGCCCTCTACTGCTTCACCAAAACCAGGGGGCTTGAAGGAATCCTTAGATAAGGTGTCCAGAGTGGCTTCTCCTAAGAAGAAAGAATCTGTGGAAAAGGCCACAAAACCCACCAGCACTCCAGAGGTCAAAGCTGCACGTGGGGAAGAAAAAGACAAGGAGACCAAGAATGCCACCAACGCCTCTACATCCAAATCGGTAAAGACCGCAACTGCAGGTAGGTTGGCGAAGATGCCAGGCATCCTGAATTGGCCACAACAGTTTTACTTTTATTTGGAGAAACCACATGGAGCCTTTAAATTTCCCCATTTGACTTTGGGCTAGGAAGATGAAAGCACAGTTGGTGCTTTAGGTTCCCTTTTCTATTCTCTGGAGAATATGTCCCAGCCCACTGTGACCTTCAGGCATCTGGTTAGGGCAGGATATGGCCCAGAGTGGCTCTGGTTCACCAATTGGCATTCCTGGGTTTGCCCCATTCTGGAACACAGCCACTGCAGTCCTCATCTATATCGTCAACCATGTTGGCATTAGCTTCAGCTGCACTGTCCCCAGAATCAAGCTGAGGCAACACAGGCCAGGAGCTAGCTCCCAAAGGCCTAAGGGAGTGTCAAACAAGCCCAGCTTGGAATGGGCAGTCTAACCCAAGATTTATATTCCAATTTTTTTTTTTTCATGAAAAAAAAACAAAAAACAAAAAAAAACAAAAAAAAAACAGGCTGGAGATACATGCCCATTACAGGCAATGCTCTCTTTTTTCATCAGCCAGCGAATTATCCTTTCAGTTGACCAGTGGGAACCCAGTACAAATTGAGAGAAAAGCATTGAGGCTCTTCTCCCGTCTCTCCCTTATCCCATGGCCTCACTAATGGTGACTCATAATTTTCTTTCAGATTGAAATCCCACGTGGCAGGAGCAGATATCCCTGGCTTTCTGTTTTAGTTCTGATTCTCAGATTTATTAGGTTCTCAGCAATGACTTGGGTTTTTTAGAGAAATTGTGAGTGACCTGGGTTTTTGATGGAGCAGGTCTTGGGTGGCCAAGCTTCATATTATTGCTTCTAACCAATGACTGGAATTTCCATTAATAAATCTTATTTATTCATGAGATTTAGACCACAGTTCACAAAGAAGTATGAACTAGTCCAAACATGTGAAATAAAAAATGAATAATATTTCCTTGATTTATTAGGTAAAATCTGATAGATGAAACTTTGGGGCTCTCAAATTCAGCACATTTTGGGAAGTTAGTTACAGCTACACATTTGGCTGTAAACAAAATGGAGCATCAATTTACATGTGGTGTTTTACATGCATGAAGAAAATGAACTGAACCTGTTCATGCTTAGAATTAATGAAAAACCACCAAATAATTAACCCATTGGTCTAAGAGTGTTGACTACTGACTTGCATTTAGGAGAACACATAAAATCTATTTAAACAGATAAAAACCAACTGACATGTGCTACCACACTTGCCAGAACATGTACACTAGCCCATGCAATTGAATTTTCAAACCTTTTTGGCCACATAAAGAGAACGTTTAAAGTCAAAGTAATAAATAAAGAAGAGTTCATTTGAATTTACTTTTAAAAAATTTTATTTATTTACTTTGAAGATGCTTTCCCAATGGATTTCTAAAAAGGCAAAATTGCATGATTCATTTTTAAAACACACTTATGTCAGCTTTTGGCGATTCCCTCAGTTTGTGCTTCCATGAGTAATATTCATTTGGTGTTCATTGCATTGATTTAATGTGCAAGAGAACATCTTGCAGATATTCTTAATAATTAGAAGGCACATAACTCACAAACTTATGCTACATGTCACAATTCTTTAGGAGGGCCACAAATAGATATTTTGAAGGTTTTCAGCTCAGATTCATTAAAATGATCAGTTAACCTATTTTTAAAAGTGAGTCAGTTTATCCAAATATCAGTTTGGCTGATCTCCATCCACTACCACCCCCAAATAAAATCAGATAGTGGACAGAATTCACTGGTAGTTTTCACTCTGTGATGACAGTCTTTATAAAACCATAGAAAGAGGACCAAGAATATTAAGATCTAGGTGGCATTTTAAATGGCTTTAGAGTAGTGCACATTAGAATCAGCTGGGGTGTTTTTAGAAAGCAGTGGCATCCAGACTCCAATTCCAGCCCAATTAAACCACACTTTCAGGCAGGGGCTTTTAACAAGGGGTCCGTGAGCTTGAATTGAAATTCAAAAAAACATTATTCTTATGGGGACATGTTGGTGGGGTGTGATATATTTATTAAATAATATACAGTATAGCGTGGACTTAGTAAGGGGTCTGTGGTTTCCACCTGACTTGCAAAGGGGTCCATGGAACAAAAAAGGTTAAGAACTCCTGGTTTAAGGGATGAGGCCTGGAGTCATCAGTGTGTTTCGTAAGTTTCCCAGGTCACTGTACTTGTGCAGCCAGGGTGAAGCACCGCTTCCGCAGAATGCTTGTTATGCTGTTTCAAAAACTTTAAGCCTTCTTAGATTTGTAAATCAGTTTTTCTGTGTGAGTGTGTCTGTTGGAGGTTGGGGTAGGTGAGGAGGGGGAAAAAAGAGCCCTTTTTCCTGATAGAAGACATACTGAATAATGGACATTTTAGCTTGTCAGGGTTCATTGTATAAACTTGGTTTAAAACCAAGTCTGTGTCAACTGTTCCTGTTGGTCATAGGGGATTTGCAAAGAGTTAGCTTTAATTTTAATGCCATGAGTTCTCTACATCATCCGCTGCCCAGATTTTGATCTTGGCCTGTCCACTGGAGGGGTAAGTACTAGGGAGCACAAGGCCTACTGAGGGACCCACGATGTAGAAACCCTGCAGGGACTCAGCTGCAGCAGATTTCTGCCTCCCTTACCCAGTAGAGAGCAAGAGGGGGAAAACAAACCAGCAAACAACCACTCGCTTCAGGAGAGCTAACTGATGTAGCCCCTGCTTCCTGGAACAAGTGAGAAAGCCAGTTCACCAGACAAAGTGCCAGGAAATTTTTGGATTGATCTGAATTTTTACTTTGCCCAGGCCTTTCTGATTTAGACAGGGGATTTTGGCTGCAAGATGCCCCTCTCCCCAGTCTTACATGTCCTGATTAGCTAAAGAAACCCCAGTCTTTCAGAACGGTCCTCATGCCAATGCTTGGTACTCAGCCTTGCCTAGGGAGAGTCATCTGACTTTTCAGAGCGGAGAACACCGTGTTTCATCAGTTTTTGTGAATGAGGTCCAGGGGCTTAGGAATCCATATGGAGTTAAAATCTGACCCATTTACTAGGTCCAATGTGAGGGTTGGATATTTTTGCCAGTAAAATTGCTATAAAATAAAGTGGATTACTAAGATCTCTTTAATTACAGTTTGCCAAATGCAGATGCCTCCTTTTGACCTTTAAAGTCTGTTTCTTAGATCACTTTTCAAGTTAAGGTGCATATTAATAGCTCTTAAGGCATTTTACTATCTGGTCTTATCTTTTGGGAAAGCCTGAAATGCTTCTTACTTCCTATGGGTTGTCCACAAAGGGAAGCCATCCCTTTCTTCATTTCTGTTGAGACAGTGAACAGCCATGTTATAGGTTCTCAAATTGCCAGTGTTAAATGCCCTCTGCCAGTTCCCAGGGAGATGGGAATGTCCAATCCCCCCATTACATGTCCCAGAGGAGCTCCTTATAGATGAGTAGGGAGGGTGTATTGGGGGTATGGGTCTCTTTGCTTTGCTGTGACTTTTGCTTTCTCTTTGCCTTTGTTTACCAAAGGACCAGGAGCCACCAAGACAGCCAAGTCCTCGGCTGTGCCTCCAGGCCCCCCTGTGTATTTGGACCTGTGCTATATCCCCAACCACAGCAACAGTAAAAATGTGGATGTCGAATTTTTCAAGAGAGTGAGGTCATCCTACTACGTGGTGAGTGGGAATGACCCCGCCGCGGAGGAGCCCAGCAGGGCTGTCCTGGATGCCTTATTGGAAGGGAAGGCTCAGTGGGGCAGCAGCATGCAGGTAAGAGCTCCGTTGCAGTGCCTGTGCTGCAGACGCAGCTGGCACCAGAGGCGGAGGGAAGGGATCATGCTTAAAGATGAACATTTACGACTGTGGAGCCACATGCGGTGCCTCATGGGCCTTCACATGACATAACTGAAAGCTGTTATCCTTGGCACCACCACCAAAGCCTTGGAAAAAAGATACCTCACCCCCTATGGCACAATTAATTTATCTGCAGAATTGGGCTCAAGATTACTTGCCCTTCTCCCCCAGTATGCCAAGAGTATTGTGTGTAATAAATCAAAGTGGCGATATTTCCATGTAAGAGCTGCTACAGAATTGTCTTTACTCCTTTGTATTTCACATAGACCAAGTTGGGAACCTAGCCATTTAGAAAATGAACTGTCTGTGTGAAATTCTACAGGAGCAGCATTGCGGAAAATGGTCCCCAATGGGACGCTCCCACCTGTCTTCTCCCAAACATGTCTGGCCACAAACCGCCTCTTATTATTTCAGCTTATCTAAGTTTTGCTTGTGGTTCTGCACAGAGTCACGCAGTAAACTGGGTTTATATACTATTAAATAGAATTACTTGTTACTTAATCATATGAAATCTAACAAGAAGCACCCAGTGGCCTCTTAGGAAATACTAGATGAAATTTTGACTGTTGACACCGTTACCCACCCATCCCACTCCTCAATCCCAACCATGCACACCAATGAAAGTTACACACCTTTGTTCTTAGGCTGCAGTGTTAACTGCAAGCATTAGTGGGCTTGTAAGGGCCTTGGACTACAATAATACCTGAAGCTCTTTAGATTAAATATACCTCTTTAAGAGGTATATAGTCTTCTCTTCAAGAAAAGACAAGAAATTTCACCTTAACCATAGCACTTCTCTTGACACTAAAGAATTGAAAAACTGACAGTGAATACAAATGAGCTCATTCATGGACTAGTCAGTAGTTGCGTCTGGTTCCTGGAAAATGTAAGTTGAAAAGTCTTTTGCATTTCCTGAGGAAAATAGAAGATTTTCTTCTAATGGACTAACACCATGTTGTTTTTCTACTTTTTCATCTGGTTTCTGGCTCTGCCCTCCAACAGCCATTTTCTCTCGCCCTGCAGGTGACCCTGATCCCAACACATGACTCAGAAGTGATGAGGGAATGGTACCAGGAGACCCATGAGAAACAGCAGGACCTCAACATCATGGTTTTAGCAAGCAGCAGCACCGTAGTCATGCAAGATGAATCCTTCCCTGCCTGCAAGATTGAACTGTAAAGACCAAGGCCAGCCACACCACAGGATTTGAACTCTGTTTCCAGAAATTCTTCCATTTGAAACCACCTTTTCTAAAAAGTCAATTCATCTAATTAAGTCGCTGAACTATATTACCTGCCAAATGCTATACTGTATCACAGTGATGCAAGTCACTAATATTTCTCAGTTTTTGCTGATTGCTAAGGGAAGTAACAGTATTCCCACAATAGGGTTCGAATTACTGCAAAATTACCTGCCCCAGTTCATCTCTGCTGAACATTTGGAAACCACGCATTAGCAAACCCAACTGACTTCTGCTAGGTAGAGGCATTTGTCTTAGAGAGAGAGAGCAAGAGAGAGAGAGAGAGCAAGAGAGAGAAATTGCAGGAAGGAGAGAGAGAATGAGAAAGAAAAAGAATGCAAGAGAAGGAGATGTAATGGAGAGAGTGCTGGTGAGATGCCCAGAGAGAAAAAGAGAGTGCAGGGTGGGGTAAGGAGAAAATAACCAACAATTAAGTCTGCATTTTCTCAGGCAAATAGGTATTCCGTAGTCTACACAGGCAAAGTTTTCAATGTGTGTCAGTCTGAGTCATCAAAGAGAGTCTTACTTTTCTAAAACATGCCATCTAGAGGAAAATGAAAAGAATAGGATTTGTTATGAAGGCACCTGAGATTTCCATGCCTTAATTAGGCTCCTTCAGTTTGAAGGCTGCACACTGACATAACATAGTGAGTGTAGACTAGACATGCAAGTGGTTTGAACCCCATTCAGAACTCTCAGACTTTGAAAACTCACGAGTAGCTTGATCTAAGGCATGCTCCCAGCATTTGTCCACCCACTTAATCCACTTTGAGTCAATTAACCTGCATGCATCAACACCCAAGTCCACCCCAATTAACTGAAGCAAATACCAAAGCAGTTGGGAGTATATACGGTAGACAATTTGCCTTAGAAAGTGACTTGAATGTACAAAGATACTCGATGCACTTATTTTTTAATGTGAGACAGCAAGTTTATAAAACATCCGTGTAGGATTATAGATACTCCAGTTAAAGGAGCATGTGTGTGCACGTGTGGGGTACTAGAAGCCGATCTGACTGGTGCAATAGTTTGATGCTGAGTCATGTGTTGACACCATCTCAGTGCACCCATGCCCCCTCAGCCAAACAAGTTGAGCCTTTCATAGCTTCTTTACTACTGCAAGCTAAAGATTGAAATGGCTTCTATGATCAGAACTGGGAAAACAGTGAATCTTATAGTGGAAGAGGTTCTCAGCAAGTGTACAGTATTTACCTTCCTTTGTCTTACATTGGCTTTTTCTTATTTTCCATTAATTTCAACGTAATTATGGGAACAAGTGTACAGAAGAATTTTTTTTTTAGATATGTGAGAACCTTTCATAGATGAACTTTTTAACAAATGTTTTCATTTTACAGGAAAATGCAAAGAAAATTTTCAAGTGACAGTCTTTTTTTTTTTAAATGTTTCATAAGACAAAAAATTGAATAATGCTTTTTGAAGTTCTGGTGAGACTGAGGTCTGATATTGCAGTAATAATATTTATTAAAAGCCCATAAGTACCAAGAATAATGATACCTCCCACCCTTTGATCCCATAACATAAAAATCTGAATATGTGCTATTTGAGAGTGGGGAAGAATGGCATGGTGGGCTGCTCTATTGCCTGTACCAGCACATCACCAAGTGGTATCCTGCAAGCTTCTTTCAAGATGTTCAACCATGAGGTAAAAGAACCAAGACAAGTTCAAAGAACCTAGTGCAAATTTGCTTTGGGATTTTCCTTTCTGCTTAAAAAAATAAAAGGAATAATACACTGAAAGCAAATGAATTGCCAACTCCTACAGTTCATCGTGTAGAGTTCAGAGATCATTTCCATCATTGGATCATGATTCAAAGTGACATCAGATTCCAAGGTGCAGATCAGTGCATCCAGCGTTCAGACGTGGCGAGGTTCTCGGTGACAGCCGCGCTGTGTTCTGTCACGTTGCCCTTCCTGCAGACTCTAAGATCTACGAAGTAGTGAACAATGACCTCATTTTATTTTCTATGTTAGTTATTTATTTCAAAATTAACATTGTTAGTTTATTTTTGTCTTATGAGTGTATGTTTTGCGCTGCTAACCATTATGAGGGTTTAAACAATGCTTCTTTGGGGCCCCTTCACTGAGGGCCTGTGCAGTCTACTTAATGCTGTGAATTACATTTTTCTAACGTTTAATTTTTTTAAAAAAATAATATTCTATTTTTGTTAGGCTCCTCTAGAAATGCAGCGTTTATTTATTACCCCATGTCTTTCAAGTACTTAAAAATAACACATTAAGGGTACAAAAAATTAACACACAATGGAAAAATCATTGTGATGAAAATGAATTTCGTTGAGTATAAACTCAACTACTTAAGACTTATTTTATGAGACAAACCAAGATACTCAAGATAATAATTTAGTGGCTAGCTGTTAAGTTGAATTGGTCCTCATAATACATGCAAGGAGAAACAGATTTGTAGCCTTCTTGTCAAATCCAGACCTCTGGCTGATTTTTCTTTGATAGAAGATGGAATTGTTTTCCAGTTTCCAAACTTAAAATTTTTAAACATATGCATTATTTTGCTTTAAAAAGTAGACATTTTAGGGGAACTATAGCCAATCTTCAATTATAACCACTCTACCCCCACAGCTCTTTTCTTGCTTCTTTTTCTGCTATGGGATTTAATGGGAAAAATATACAAAAACTGTCACTTGGTCAGCTGGCTTTTTTTTCCTGTGAACTATTTCAATACCTTTCTCCCTCCATTGTTCTCAATGATGACCACAAAGCCTGAGTATACCAGGAAAACCAATATTTGCATTACAGGTCTCTCCTGTCCTTCCAGACATCTTTCCTACCTGTGTGACTAACCTAATTTTGCTGGTCCCATACATAAAGAATTAGTTTAGTAACAGCCATCACAACTTTCCAGGGACATTCATGGTGAGAGCTGGCGATCTTCACAGACTTCTAGAAGCTCTGTTCGATACTGATTACTTACTCCAATTGTACAGATTGAATATTTGAGTGGAAGGAATTTACACACTGTTTAAATGATGGGATTCCATTGAGATAGCATTCATGATCATGACCTTTTTGGTAGTATTCTTAAACAAAATTCTGCAGAGACTAAATGTTAGAGATAATCCTCTGTTTTCAATTTTAACCAATTCTATCCCCTTTCTCCAAACCCCAAGCCCTGTGCATGCTTTCTCAGTCTTGTGGTGGGACTGGATACAATGACTGACTCCCTCCTTCCCCTTCTTAAATGCCATTTTCCATGGAGTTCAAAAAAAAAATTTTTTTTCTTAACCTTACCTATCATAGTGGATGGTTTCCCCAGTGTATATGAATGTTTTAAGTGTCTCCAATAGTTTAGGAGCTTTCCAATACTCATTTAATAAGATTTAATCATTTGCTAATGGAATTTTGCCGACTTCCATTTTCCCTTTTTTTTTACCAAATTCCAGCTCTCAGGAGCTGTTCTACAATCCTGAAATTGCTTTTCTTGCCTCTCTTTAGACACCTATCACAGGAGGTTCTTGCTCAGTGATGATATTGTGAGTTAGGATAATAACTTTCTTTTGCACTTCAGATTTAGAAAAAAAAAGATCCTGTTTCCATTTGAAAGGAAATGTAAGCTTTTCTCTTTTAACCAACTGAACAACACACCAAAAGCAGCCTAGGGATGAGCATTTCTTTGAAAGCAATTAGGTTATTCACCTGGTATTAAAACTATTTGCTCTTTTAAAAATCTGTGACTTTACTAAGTTAATTTAAAAGGCAGCATCACAAACTGAGAAGGAAGGGAAAAAATAAACAGCTTCTCTGCACTCGTTTGGTGCTCCTCAGAGCAGGAGCCGAGAAGAGGCAGCAAGGCCTGGCTGCCCCTGGAGAACACCTGGCAGCACAGTCCCGCTTCCCGCGCTCATGCAGCCTTTCTCTTTCCGGCCTTGGAAGGAGGCGGTCTTGAGCCTGACTGAGAAGCACCTCACACTCCTCTCTCTTGTTCTGAATGGTGTTTGTGTCAGTCTGCAGCTGTGTATGGTATTATGTCTTATAATCCTGCATCACTTCTATCCTATCCAGTCATATCTAATGTAGAAAATTAGTTTCCAGTGAAAGTAATACGTAGTGCTTTTATGATATTTGTGTGCAATATCCCCTCTTCCATTGAGGATATTTGATGTAAAGGAAAAAAAAACAAAAGAACTCAGTTCCACAATAAAATACAAAAGTGGCAAAAGTTCACGTGTGTGCCGTCTTTAGCTTTGGCTGCCGAGTTGGGCTCATCAGTTGATTTGCCACCCCCACAGGTTACGGGGCAGAACCCTGAGCCCTGCACTGCAGGGGTGATTGGGTTCTTTTCAGGTGGGCACCCTGGCATTTGGTGAGCAGCCAAGAGGGCCCTGCTCTGAATTTCTGCATCTGCTACCTTGATCTCTTATAGCCAAAGCCCTAGACTACTTTAGGGTGTAAGGATACGATCCTAGGAACTGGGAGGAGAGGGGAAGGGACAATTAAAATTATTGCTTAAAAGAAGTAAATAGGGTAGTAGAAGGAGGATATTGGGAGGATTTCCTGCACAAACCACGATGAGACAAAAAACAACACCAGGTTCTAATCCTAGCTCTGCCACACCCAGCTGTGGAACCTCAGTCACTTTGCCCCTCTTGAGTTCTTTTTCTCACATGTAGAATGAGAGAATTTGACAGGACGGTCAAGCTATTGTCCCTAGCAAGAGCATTCTGGGCTCTACAAAGCTGCCAGCCAGCCAAGAGTCACTTGATAATTACCCCCATCACCTTATCATCCCCATCTTCCAGTTTTTTTGGTGAACTGAAAGCATGCATATCAAAACTCCAAAAAGAAAACATACAGCACGAGGCCCTTTTAACACAGATGAAAATAAAACCTAACCTCTCCAATAAGCTTATTGGCTTATTCAGCCGTAAATGTAATGTTTAAACAGGTTTCCTTCCACCTTCTCAGGCTTATCGTGAAGGAAAACATTTTGCCAGGTTGAGAAATTTCAATGGAAAGTTTTATTTTGTTTGTGTGCTTATTGATTTTGAGACTTTTCTGATTACAACAAACTGGCAAAGTGTGGAACTGGAGACAAGTGGTTTTTGGCTCGGGAAAAGGGTCTGAACCAGCTGGTTGAGGTGATTCCACTAGTACAGCCACAAGACACAATGCTATCCTAGAATTCAGCTCTGCCAATTCAAGATCAACCCTGCCTCGGAAACGCTGCTGTCTGGGGAGCATGTGGGTAACGTCCAGTGGTCCTGGGTCCCACCTTCCACCCTCTGGCCGATATGACAGCCCACGGTCCTTGAGGCTGCCCTGACCCCTGTCCCTGTCTGGAATCCCCCAGGGAATGACCTGAGATTGAGATCCAAAGAGACACCAGAGCCCATTTTGTAAAAGGCTTTAGTGCAGAGGGTCTTAACAAGGGGTTAATAAGCTTGAATTTAAATTAAAAAAAAAAAACAAAAACATTCTTGTGGGGACGTGTTGGTGCGGGTGTGATGTATTTATTAAATAATACACAGTATAGTGTGGACTTAGTAAGGGGTCCATGGTTTTCACCTGACTGGCAAAGGGGTTCATGGAACAAAAAAGGTTAAGAACCCCTGCTTTAGTGTGACTCTGGGACGATGTGGGTTGCAGAGTTGATGAGGAAACCGGGGATCTCATTATCTAAAATCAAAATGTGTACTGTGGAGATCAGTACCCTGGAAAGAATGAGTTTTCAAAATTGAAAAATTTGAGGTGGATTGAGAATTCAGAGATTTTGCTCTTGAACAAGCAAAATCTGTAAGCATACTAATTACTGTACCAAAGCGTTCTTAAAACTTTCTTGAAAACTTAAAAATAGATCAAAGAAAAGGAGATTGAAAGTGTGACTACGGGCTCACATTCTGGGTCTATAATGACTTTTATTTGTATTTGGAATTATTATTATTTTTTTTTAAATTTATTTATATATATATATTTTTTACCAGGAGGTCCTGGAGATCGAACCTAGGTCCCTCCATATGGGAGACAGACACCCAACCATTTATTTGAGTCACATCTGTCCCCTGGAATTATTTTAGTTGTAATCTGAGCTCCTAATTCTCTTAGTTTCTAGCTCATTATTACTGAATAAGCTCTATATAACACAACTTATCATGTGCTATGGATTTGATTCACATGCAGGAACTAAAAGTTGTTTAGGAAAGTGATTATATAACAAAGAGTACCAGAAAAGAGAACTCTCAGGTGCTCATTCAAAAAATTATTGTACATTTACAAGTGCAATAAGTGGATTATGTTGTGGAATTTAAAGGTGAACACAATATAACTGTTGCCTTAACTGACTGGGGAAGACATACCAGCAAAGAGGCAAGAACACCACATTGGGACAGGGTCTCCCACACTTCAAGGGTGTCCTCAGCAACCATAGGCAAGGCATCAGAAGTGATGTTTAAGCCAAAACCTGGAGTGTGTGTGTGTGTTGGGCAGAAAGCATATTCCAGGCAGAGGTAAAAGCTCACAAAGGCTCAGCAGCAAGCAGGATCAGGATATGTTGGGGATTCCTTCCACAAGGCCAAGGAAAAATGCAACCATAGAGTGCTCAGTAGAGACATCTAGTACCTAGCCCTGTTCAGACAGAGTCCTTTGGCCTCAAAAGATCACTGCAGTGGAGCTGGTAGTGGTTTACAGCCTGCTTAGCATGTACGAGGTCCCAGGTTCAATTCCCTGGTACCTCCTAAAAAAAAAAAAATCACCGCAGCCTACCTTGAGTCATAACGATGTCCTGCTGTCTGACACATACACTCCTTTGACTTTGCATCGTGTCTCCAAACCATGGGGCTACATTGATCCATCCTATCAGAAGTCATTATGTGCAAGGAGTGATTCTGAGATCCCTCCAGAAGTTAAAGGGTTAAGCATGTGAAACCTCAAAGAGGAAAAACATCACTAAGAGATTTTACCTGGACCTATCAGTCTAAACTTAAATCTTTAAATAAGTTGTTTTCTACTGCACTGCCAAACTCCTTAGTCCCGGGAAGGGACTAACCTAGACTGGCCTGCACCTAGACTGCCCCACCATCTGGGTCTGCCCAGATGGTCCTTGTTTTACACTGAAAGTCCAGCACCCAGGAAAGCCCTCAGTCCCTGGCAAAGAGACCAGGAGGGTGGGTCACCATTCCTGAACTCCTTGCTGCTATTTATATCTCATTCCCTCCCATACTCTCTGACATAGGCAGAGTGGATTTGGGGAAGAATTCATCCTTTTTCAGCTGGTCCTTCTGTATACATCAGAAGTAGGTTTTTTCCAGGTTTTTTCTTTTTCCCCTTTTACTTTTTCTGTCTTTCAGCAAAGGTCTGTTAGGGAACTGTGAACACCCCATCCCCCCATAATTGTATTGCTCATTCTGGATGTTTTTCTGTGTTTCACAATGATTTTTTTTTTTTTTTTTTTTTTTACCCTGAGGTTCCGGGGATCGAACCCAGATCCCTCCATATGGGAGACAGGACGCCCAACCAGTTGAGCCACATCAGACCCCCACAATGATTTTTTTTTTTAAGATTTTATTTATTTATTCATTTATCCCCCCCCTGCTGCCCGCGCTCGCCGGGTCAGCCAACCACGCCGCACGGGCGGGCCCGCCCCCACCAGGAGGCCCCGGAACCGAACCCGGGGCCCCCCACATGGCAAACGGGAGCCCCACCGATTGAACCACAGCCGCCTCCCCCACAATGATCTTTTAACACACTTCTGCCTCATGGCTTCTTGCATAGTCCCAGATCTCCATTTCTTCCTTGATCTTATATTGTAAGTCTTGGAAATTCACTGGAGCCACATATGCAAATGGACTTTTGGTCACATCCAATTCCTTTGATATGAGCTGTTCTTCTAGCTGATTCTCTGGGGTTAATGGCCACGTTTTTCACAGGTGATAGAACAATTGTTCCTTATGAGGCTTGGTTCATGGGGTGACCTCTCCATAGACCCATAAACTAGCTCTATTTTGTGGCTCAGACGATCACCACACAAACCAAAAACACTTGCTATGTTAATGCAGTCACATGGATTTAAATGCCATGTATAAAATGATACTTCTATTTTATCTCTACCCTGAACCTCTTCTCTGGTCTCCAAACACACACCCTACTGCCTATTAAGATCTCCCTTTGGGATGTCCAATAGGGATCTTTAACATACCCCAAACCAAATTTAACAAGCTCCCAAACAAATCCCTTATCTCCTTCCCCAATCTGCTTCTCTCCTAGGCTTTTTCATCTTAGTAAATGGCAAATATATAAGTCCAGGAGGTCAGGTAAAAAATCTTTGCCTGTCAGCAAACCTGCTGGTTTGCAAATTCTGCTAGCTCTACCCTTAAAAGACATCCAGCCTGACTCTTTTTATAACATCCACTGTTACTGCCTTATCCAAGCCAGTGTCATTTCTTTCCTGGATTATTACAGCAGCCTCCTAATTTATCTTCCTGTTTCCTGCCTTTGCCCACCAAGTCAATTCTCCAGAGAGCAGGTAGACTAGAATAATCATCTAAAAATATTAAGTCAGATAATGCCACCCAGTGCTGAACACCTTCAAATGGCTTCTCATCTCAGAATAGAAGTCAATGTCCTTATTAACGGGCTAGTAGGCCCTGCACGAGCTGTCCCTTCCTATATTCCGTCTCTCTGACTTCATCTCCCACTGTTCTGTCTCACACATTCTACTCCAGCCACACGGGCCCCCTTACTCTTCTTCAGACACTCTAGCTATGCTTCCTTCTCAGGCTTTTGTACTATGTCCTTTGTCTGACATACTTTCCCCCAGGTGACTCCATGGTTCACAACCTTATCCCCTTGGTCTCTGCTCAAACGTCATTTCAGGAAGGCCTTCCTTAACCACTTTATTTAAAATTGCAACCTCTACCACTTAACCAACACTCTCTTTTCTGCTTTCCTTGCTTTATCATTCTTCTTATCAATTATCAACATATGACATTGTGTGCTTACTAGTTTATACCTGTCTCTCTCCATAGAATGTGCCACGAGGGAAGGGACCTTTGTTGTATTCCTTGCTGTATCCTCAGTGGCTATTTTAACAGTGCCTGGCACATAGTAGGTGCCCAATAAATATTCATTTAATGAATGAATGAATGTACAAACAAATACAGTTTCTCATAATGGTTATATGGTGGTGTTGGAAAGTGTGTTGAAATAAGACAAATTTTAATTCAAACACTGTCCTTTCCACTTGGTTATTTTGTGGAATTGTGTGGACCGACGCAAGTCACCTTAATCTCAGTTTTCTCCTCTGCTTAATGGGATAACAATCCATGGCTTGCAGGTTGTTGTAAGAATTCGAGAGGATGCATTTGATTAGATGGGACAATGGGCATTTAACAAAGAGTTGTTCTTAATACAACTGTTATGATCAAGGTGGGCGTGTGATTGCTGGTGAGTCAGAGCCTGGGAAACAGAAACAACCAGCAACGGCCCACCATACTGTCTTTGGAGGAAACTTTTAATGGACATTCTTGTTTATTCCAAATACTATCGTGAGCATATTAAATTCTGAGGGTGTTTTAAGGATTAAGATTTTGAACTTCACAGGGATGAAGCATCATGGGAATGAAAAAAGCAAATAAGGTTCTCCTGCCATTGGGTACATCAGAGGATATAACGGTCCTTTCATAAATTCTTTATAAAGATTTTCCACAGCCCTTGATCCAGCATTTAAAGTCCCATTATGGAATTTATTTTCAGATGCTTTTTGTAAAAAGGACAAATATTGTATGATCTCACTGATATGAAATAATTAGACTAAGCAAGCTCAGAGAGGAAGAATCTAGAATATAGGGTGCCAGGGGACAGGATGGGGGAAGGAAATAGGGAATTAAGACTTAAAAGATAGAGTTTCTCTTTGGGAGGATGGAAAAGTTTTGGTAATGCATGGTGGTGATGGCAGCATAACATTGTAAATGTAATTGACAGCACTCAATTACATATTTGAATGGGCTTAAAAGGGGGAAATTTTACATTGTATATGTTATTAGAATAAAAAATTTTTTTAATTCCATGGAACTGCACAACACAGTGAACCCCAAGTTAAACCACGGATTATAGTTAATAAAACAATTATAAAAATGTGCTTTCAACTGTAACAAATGTACCATATCAACCCAAAGTGTTAATAATAGGGTGGTATATGGGAATCCTGTATTTTATGCATAATTGTTCTGCAAACCTGTAACTTCTCTAATTTAAAAATAAAATAAAAAATAAACTTCTTGTTTTCTGAATGTGCGCAGATGGGATTTGGAATTCCTAACATACATACATAATCAACACATAGCCTAATAACTATTTTGTTTGAAACAAAGATCGCAGCAGTTACTGCCAGTCTCAGGGGCATTGCCACCATCTTTTGTTTGGACTTCCTTGTTACTATACAGGTAATGATATCCTTATGGTAGCGTGCAAAGTCAAGGAAAAGGCCAAATCAATGGGAAAGAAATGGTTGTTTTCAAGTTCAAGCTGTTATTTAGAATAAGAGGCAATTTTCCTGACATAATTATGTTGAAGAGCACTCCTCTTTCCCCATTTTCTGGAGCAAAATTTTATTTATCATTTTCAGATTTTGAAAAGTTCAGTTCTTTGACTGTTAATAACCACTTAATGAAAAGACAACCACCCACATATTTTCTACTTTTATGATTCACTAAAGCCAAAGCTCTCTGAGCCCTTTTCAAACTCCATCCCTTTCTCACCCACGGCTGGTGAGTTCAGTGGGTGCCAATGGAGTTGGCTCCCAATGACTCATGCGAGGTCATACCACAGCGTCTTCATTGTGAAACTCAAGACTCCTGGTCTCAGATATAGATCCCCAAAGAGCAAAACCACAGAAAAGGGTTTACCCTTTTCCATGATGGATCTTGTTTAGGAAGATTAATGCCTCTCTCCCCTGCATCACTGCATTTTATATTCATATTCAGAGTTATATAAGAAACAACTAATATTAATTACTCTCCTAGCCTGAGAAATACCATTTGCGAATGAAGCATTTGCCACAAACATCATACTTGGACCTCATTAATGTGATTGCAAAAGTACTGACATTTTGGATCAGATAATTCTTTGTTTTGGGGGGTTGTCCTGAGCATTGTAAGATGTTTAGCAACTTGGCCTCAACCCACTATATGCAGGTAGCAGCCCCTCAGTTGTGACCATCAAAAATACCTCCAGCCATTGCCAAATGTCCCCTGGGAAGCAGAATCGCTCCCAGTTGAGAACCACTGTCCTAGGCCTACTCTAGAGGGCGCCTGCAGACAATTCCTCAGCGGTGGACCGGCTTCCCCGCCTAGCTGCCTGAGGGGGTACTCTGGTCCCGGGAGCCTGCTAGTACTAGGCCAAGCAGCTGGTCAGAAGTGCCATGAGGTTAACACTGCCAGGAGCGAGCCCAGCCCCTGAAAGAACGGGCGCTAAAGGATAAATACCCCATCTTCCTCCCCTCAGTGGAGACAGCTGAGGAGCGCTCCCTGCGGTCTCAGAGGGTGCGAGCAGGACTGAGCCTGCCCCAGAGCCGCAGGCCACTCAGTGACCCTCGCTCTACAGTGCTTCTTTCCTTCCCTGCCTCAATTTCTTCCTCCCTCACCTGGCTTCTTGGAATCGCCTCCAACTAGTGCACTTGTACTCAAATTCCCAGCTCACAGTCTGCTTTGGGGGGAACCCAAACCAACAGTGTTTTTCAAAGTTTGGGACTGTAGCGTTAGTTGGAGTTAGATCTGGGTTTGATCCTGCCTCTCCAATTCACTGAGCGTGACCCTGGGCATTGATTAACTTCTCTAAGAATTTGTTCTTTTTAAATATATAAAACGGAGCGGTAATAATCCTTGGTCACAATGGATTAAATAAGATAATGCATATAAAAAGTTTATATGGAAACTAGATCCTAGTACATGACCGATATTGCCTTTTGTAAGAAAGGATATTGATCACGCTTCATCGCTTCCAGCTTTGAGGAACAGGGATAACTCTGGTGAACCTCTTTTTTATTTTTCTTTCCCATAAATCTCACACCCAGGCTCAACTTTGTTTGGCCTCTATTACACTTAGGAATTGAAAGAGACATTCTTTGGCATTAAACCCTCAGCTTAGTCCATATGACTTCTAGTGTCCCAGTACTACTCCTGAGAATTATAGCTCCATCTGAAAGGCATTCCTTTCAACCTAATTTAAAAAATCACCCATTCAACAAGTATTGATTGAACACCCACCTCGTAGTGGTGACAATCCCCTCTACTGGGATATGATAACAAACAAGACACAGAGTACCTTTCTTCATGAAGTTTAAAGTACGGTGCCGATCTCACAAGTGAGTTTTGATAATTAAGATTTGATAAGATGGATATGGGCTTAACACTCTGGCAACGAACTCAAGGGGTGGTGTAATCTTAGCGTGAGGATGGCTCAGAGAAGCCTGGAGAAAGCAATGCCCATGCTGAGCAAAAGTGAAATACCTAAA
This sequence comes from Tolypeutes matacus, assembly GCA_026826555.1. Lineage (NCBI taxonomy): Eukaryota > Metazoa > Chordata > Mammalia > Cingulata > Chlamyphoridae > Tolypeutes > Tolypeutes matacus. The sequence continues at coordinate 3,141,234 of JAKSZT010054472.1, read as the reverse complement.
TTGACGTGGCAAACCTTGAAGGATAAAAAGACACAGGGAAATGGCAAGCTGGACTGGCTCTACTACATGAAGTCAGAAGACCCACCAGTGGATGATGTCCCACGGAGGACCAGGAGGAACGCCATTCACCGAGGCCATCGGGAATGAGCTGGCGAAAGGATACCAGGATCACTGAGAAGTCCAGTAGGGCTCTCCTCTGCAGGGCACGGCTGATGGTAGGGAAGACGGCCACACCCTTCCTTGCTTGGCTCCTTGACAGCAATGGGGACGATGCGCCTCCACATGCCCCCCCTCCCCAAAGCAATGAAAGCCAGGAGTGGTGCTTCCTCCTTTCGGTTCACAGCTGAAGGCATTCCCTGCCCACTCCCACTTCCTCCTGGCATTACCCTCCAATAAGCTGCTTTCCCTTCTGTCTTCTTGGCATCTGCTTCCTGGTGGACCTATGTGACATGGGTTCCTAAGTGCTTTTCATACCCGAATCCAAGTTTCTTGGTTCCACCAACATGACAAACCCAGTTTATTTTTGGTATTTGAAACAGCAGCTATTTTTCCTCTCCTCTGCAGTAGTTAAAATAAAAGGGTTTCTTGAAGCTCATTACACAGATATAGCAAAGAAAGGAAACAATGTTGGGAATACAACCCAAGGCAAAAAAAAGTAGCTTTAATTTCCTTCAGATTGAAAAATGGCTCTACTAAACTTAGTTTCAAGACTTCTGATTACTTCTTGTAATATCAACAACCTTCCCACCAATGTACATGCTATACACAGCTAGCCTGGAGGGAGGGTGACAAGTGCAGTTTGCTGCCAAAGCAACACATAGCCCCCAGAGGAGGAGAGGAAGACACTTGTATCTCACCATTGCTTTTCCTTATTCTCCCCATCACCGACTTTTTTTATTGCTGAGGTGGGTGTGGCATATGGGCTAAAACAGACTGAATTGTTCATTTGGAAAAATTTCTTTTGAACACCTACTCTACACAGGACTCTGTGAAGGGGAGGAGGATTGTCTCTACCCCAGGGCAGCTTGAGACGGGCATAGGTGGCTAATTAAGGCACAAAGCAGAAGGTGATTATTTCCCTTCATTAGCACTTTCCCCATCTCCTGGCTTGAAGGGTGCTTCCTGCAAACTCCCACATCACTTTATCTGTAGCTCGCTAATGATACTTCTCAGCTGTGCACTAGGAGGCAGAGTATGTGCCCGTCTCCTCTCCCTCGCTGGATTCTAAGTTATTTGAGGGTGGGGTCTATTGTTTATTCATCTTTGCAAACTCTAGAGTACTTAGTATGGTACTTAGTATGCCTTGCACATAGTCTATACCATACAAATGCTTTTGTGCGCATGAGAACAGGGTTGGAACAGAGGCAGTTTGTCTGGGGCTGGCGCCTACCCTGGTCTAAAAGGGTGGTCAGTGGTACCAAAGGGAGCAGAACATGTAGGAGGATAAAGGATCGTTGCAGCTGCCCACCATGCAGCACAGTGGTGAAAGCAGAAGCTAAACTCTCAGGGTAGACTCAACAAGCAACTAGTCAGTAGGTGGAGACACCCCTTGGAGAAGTTTGGGGACAAACGGAAGGAGAAGGACAGGATAGTAACTTGGTTGGTGGCAGGAGAAAGGCTTTTTTTTTATTTGAAAGAAAACTTGTTCTGAACAAGTTTGTAGACCTGTAAGACGAAATCAATAGAGATGATGCAAGATGGAGAGGAAATGCTCTATGGTTCTGGGGCAGGCAGGCAGATCAGGAATCAAGTTCAGGAAGGAGTTTAACCTCAGAAAGGAGGGAGGGGATACTTATCACTTGGAAGTAGGGGATATGATGGAGACACACAGTATAAGGCTGAAAACACTAAAATGTCAGAACTGACTTTGGCCATGACATAATCTTACATAAGTAAGATTCAGCTTTGCTAATCTAAAGGGCTCATGTATTGGATATTGACTGTGGTTGCACATGACAGCAATGGGCATGGGGAGTGGGCAGTGGCAGGCTGACCTCAGATGAGTTACTTCATTTCAATTTCCTCATTCATAAAATGAGGATAACAGGACCTCCCTTCAAGGGTTGTGTGAATTGTTGGCAGAGTTCTCGATACACATTAAGTCCTCAATAAATGTTAGTCATTTGTGTTATTACAAATGCCACAGTCCAGCAGAGGTGGAGAGGTGCAGATGCGGAGTGAAATCATAGTATTAATAATGGTGAGATTCCCTACTTCTACCTCCCTTTCCCAAAAGACAAAGAATACACACAAATAATCCCAGCACATTTATTTCCACAGGTTCTTGAAAAAAGAGTACAATTCAGAATAAAAGTACACCACTGTACTTAAAGGCAAAATTACATATCAAGTAAAAGCTGCCCCCTTCCTCCTTTCACAGAAGAGAAATTTCAGCAAGGAATTTTCCGCCACCTTCAGCTTTACAGTTATTCATGCCTCCTATTCATTCCATGCCCCACCACCCCTCTCATTTTCTCCAACTTCCCTCACTGAAATTTGTGTTCACAAGTTGTGCGTGTTTTGTGTATACACAAAAGGCTCATTTTGTCTACCTGATGAAGGAGCTGAGACAATAATTTGGGAAAAATGTCACCCCAACATGATGGAGAAGACAAGCCAAGGAGGCTTCATAGCTCAAGCTAGCTTTGTCCTCAAAAGCCTGATACTCTAAAATGTCACTTTGGACTCCTGAAATCTGAAATCAAGTGGGTGTATGGTCTTGTGTTCACTCCTATACTGAACTGCATGCAGCCCAGGTTCAGGAGTGGAAGGGGTCAAGGCATGGTGGAAATGAGAAAGTGGAGATGTGTGAGCACCTCATACCCAATTCACGGGTGAGTGCCTGCCTCAGAGAGGAGACCAGGGGTACAAGGTCTTAGGACATGCAGTCCACTTCGGCCAGAGATGCCTGAACTGGGAAGAGGGAGAACATTCACAAGTCTGTGGATCCCTGCCTCTTCAGCCACGTAGCTGCTCCCACCACTATCCCTAGGTATTAGAAACTTTCAGGGTCCAGAATGGATCCTTGTTCCCCAGAACTTCACCATAAGGTTCAAGAGCCCCTTCTAAAGTACTTTAGCTGTTGCTGCTGCTTGATCCCTTGCCACTTTCATAGTTCCACTGCCTTCTTGGCGTCTGTGTGGGCAGTCGCTGTGATGGTTTCCTTTCAGAGACCTAATCCCTAAAGACGGTCTCTGAAGAGCTCCAGGTGTAATGCAAAGCCCTGGAAAACACTACACAAAACCGTGGCTGCGTCTGAAAAGGCACACGTGCTGCTCTCAGCTTCAAAGTCCTGCCGGTATAAGGCCTCTGGCTCTCTTGCCCAGGCGTATTGTTCCCTCAGCGCCCACAAGAGCCTTGCAGGGTAGAACATCATGGCTGTTATAGGACACATGGCCGGCTTTAGGAAAGGAAGACAGACGAGGGAGCTGAGGCTGCTGAAACAGGTGGCGGGGTCTACGACGTTCCTGTGGGAGGGGCCAGGGCCTGGGGGGCCACGCTAGGCAGACGCCTTTGTGGCTGTCCGAGCCTCATGCTCCTGTTTTGCTTTCTCCCTCTGCTCCTGTTCCCTCCGGATCAGCTGTAGCCGGTCGAGGTTCCACTGCTGCAGTCTCTGCTCGTGGGTGGCGATGTCCTCTGCTTCATAGGTGGGGAGCTTTTCCTTGACAAGCTGGGTGGTCAGAGCCAAAAGGCTTCCTGACTCCACTTTGCCCAGTGCCTGTAGCTTAGAATGTAAGGCCTGTTGGAAATAAAGGAAGACGGGGGGTGTGGGGGGTTAGGGAAGCAGGGCAGGCAGGAGACAAATGCAAAAAGGAAAAGAGAACAGATAAAGTCACTTGCAAAATATCCACACATTTTGCTTGCAGCAAAAGGCCCTTTGCTGGGAACCTGGCCTGCTGCCGCCTTTCATCCAGGCAGTCAGCTTTTGCCATTTGTTTTTCAGTGCAGCAATTTTGCTAAGATGCACCACATGTGATTTCTCCTCTTCCCTCACAAATAGTAAATGGAACTCCATTTGCTTGTGACTCCCTGGGCAATTTCTTGTTTTAAACCACAAAGACAGCGCTGGTATAACACATTTCTGTTTCCACTCTGACCTACACCAAACCAAGCAGCAAACTCCAAGAATAAAGAATTCCAAGATGCAAACAAATTGGCAGAAGCATATGATAAACTGGAGCAAGTCCATCTATGTTTTTTCTTTTAGAATAAGTGGAGATAAATGTTTGCCCTATTAGCACTCCTTTCAACAGATGGCCATCATTGCAAGGCTTTCTCACTAATGGCATGCTAAGCAGCTCCCACAAGTGCTTTCACCATTATAAGCTTCCACCTGCTGTGTTCCATGGCAGGTCAGCCTTTCTGTACTGAGGGCTTACAGCTTCAGCTGAAATGGCAGCTGGGTTTGGCAGGTATTGTATTCCTAAAGAAGGAAAGTAGTAAAAACATCCATCTACTTAAGTGTTTCTGATGTAGATTAGTAGATAGAGCCATTTATGGCCCCACCTATAGCTTATACCACACATACCAGGAACTCTCCAGGTACCATACACAAATGCAATTTATTGGTATAAGTGATGGTCTGCTCTAGTGAGAGGGATGGAAGGTGGGGGTGGGGGTATGGGGGTGTGGGGTGATGGTGGTGGCAGGGTCCATGGGCATCAAGGAGTGGCCAGAGGCCTAGCGGGATGGGTGGGTTATATAAAAACAGGCCCCACAGAAAGTCCATCGGGTCAGTAAAAATCAGGCTACAGGAAGAAAAGAAAATGTGAAATGAGTTCTTTCTGGAATCACTCTCCATGCGGCTTGAGGCCAAGGAGACAGCTTGGGACACTTGAATGAGGACTTGACTCTGAGTCAGCAACCTCTTTTCAAATTCACAGTCAGTCACTTATGGGCTAGTTTCTCATGGCTTTGGTGGGAGGAGGAGGATCTACCTCTCAGAGCTTTCGTGAGGATAAATGGAAAGCAATGGTGCCTCATACACAGGTAACATTCAATAAATATTTTGTCTCTTGTTTTTCTGATTTAAAAAAAAGCATTTGTGTAAAAGTGAGGGCTGAGAATATAATGCAAGCACGGATTTCTAATCTGAGACTAATTATATAGGAAACAAGTGAAAGAGGCTGAAAGTTTTAGGAGTGGTAAGGTGGCCTTGGTTAATGCGAATGTGGTAAATGATAATCCACGGGGCTAAGGAGATTTTCTTCAAAAAAACTTTCTAAATCTACAGGCAAAATTAAGAGGAAAGGAAGCGTAGGCAAATTCTCAACCTAGCTCTATTGCCAATTCTCTGCGTATCCTGGGAACAATTAACCTCTCTTTCTCAGTTCAAATTATAAAATGAGAAGAAGTTGAGCAATGATGTCACCAAAGTATTGGGAGAGCCAGCTGCTAAAAATACAATAGAATCCCCCTTATAACACAAGGAAACAGGTTTCCTATAGATGATTCAAAATAATTACTGGAAATATTTAAATGTAATAAATAATCTAACAAAGTTTACAGCTCTCTGTCCCAAAATGATTCATTAGACCAGCTGGTGGCAATGGGAAGGTTTTCTGCTATGTACAAAGACTTCCTATCCAGGCAGCACTTTTTTGTCTTTGCACTAAACAGAACAGAACAATGCAAGGAAGATGGCAAGGGTTTAAGCTTTGAATATGGCTCTGCCTCTCTGACACTGATCAGATGCATTTTGTGTACAGGTGAAAGCTACCATAGGCAGCTTGAATGCTCAGGGCTGCTCTGGAAAGAAACAACAGAAGCTTGTTTGCATCTTCCATGCTGTACAAGAGAGTACTTTTCGTGGCCCTTGTGAACAACACAAAGTGCCAAAGATGAGCAAGAGAAGATGCCTGTGTCACATCTCTGTCATACTCAAATGTGGTTCTGTAATTTCTATCTGGGTTTTTGGATTATCAAGTGCTTTTATCACATTATGGGGAAATAACCAGCTATTTTCCACCTGGGGTTAGAGTCAGGTTAGAGCTGTGAGTAGGCAAGCTATTATCTAACCATCAGGCCTTTCTACACCAGGCACACGTCAAGGATGAGCAGGTAATGACATGCTGCCTTGGCGAACAAAACCATGACCGATTAGCTCAAGTACAAAAGGAGCATAAAAATTTCAATTGTTTCTTTTAAGGCCACTTCCCAGGTGAAGCAATAAAAAATGTAATGACTGATGTCAGTTTTTAATGTGACATTGATGCACGAAAGGACTGCTTGTCTATCACCAGAGCAGAAAAGCATGTTTAATGCACGATTTCACTACCACTCACCTTAAATCGTTCCAGGTACTGGGGAAGCTTAGACTGTTCCACTTCCTCTATGTCTAACTGCTCCACCTGTTCTTCTGAGTCCTGGCTATCTTTACCTTCTTGGGACTGTTCCTCTGAAGACCCACTGGCTGGTGAAATCGGAGCCTGCAGCACTCTGTCCAGCACATCGAGCTGTGGGGCGGAAAGAGGGTCAGGACTAAAAATCTTGGGCCCTGAGAGCGTATTGTGAGGAGAGGCTGGAAAAGGTGAAAGAAAGGAAAAACAACTCCCCTGCCCCCCTCTCCATAAAAAAAACAAAACAAAACAAAAAACAGGATCTAAGAAACCATGAGAAGATCTCTTGTAAAACTGTAGGAAATATAAATGGCTATATTATTTCACATTAGAAATACCCAATGAGAAGGCAAGGAAAACTCAGCATAAAACACATGGTACAAATAAGCAAGCTCAGAATTATCTGTATAAATGTGTAAGTCAGCACGATGGCATTTGATTTCACTTTTAATCAGAGATGTAGGAAGCTAAGAATTATGCTAGATGGATACTAAAGTACCCCTTCTTCCTTGTCTTTCCCTTAAAGCCAGTTTGGAATTGGGACAAAAGGAAAGACCACCACAGACCGCAGCCAACAAAGGACCTTCTGAATGCAAGTTAAAGCCTCGGAACAGAGGCGAGAACCTCCCTCAGAGAAAGATCTTTAGTCAGAGAATCTATACGTTAAAGATCAGCATAATCCATATAAGCTGCTGGCAAAGAACTGAAAGGCATACATGAAATTCATTTTAATGAGGGGATTTCTGTGACCTAGATAGCAAGTAAATTACAAAACAGAGGGTTTTGTTTTGGTCCCTCCCCCCATCATTTTCACTTTTGGACATACCTCCCTTGACCACGGAGGGCCTCATCAACAGAATTAGGAAAGATACAACATTAAGGCCAGCATAAGCACCTGATTGGATACCAACTAATTCTGTCTATGTCACATTAGAATAACAATCTAGAAAATTCTCCAAGGTCTTTTAATACCACTAATATATTACACCCAAACCCGACACATACCCAATTCTTGCTGACATCTGAATCACATTCCTGCTGAGTCAGAACATAAAGAATACAAATCTGGCTCAGATTGAAAGGAGTATTTCCCTTGTGAAGGATTCATGTAGAGTTCCATTTTTTCAATCACCAGCACTGATTACAGGAGGTTTAAAACATGAATACACATTTAGAAATCTATATATCCTTTGTTAGTAATGTCTAGCAAAGAAAACAATGCTCTATCAGTATAAGGCACCAGCACAGGCACCAGACTTGCATATATCCTGACTGAAATGAAAGGCAAGGGGGAAGCCCCAGTGATCAGGATCAAGACAAGACAAGTAGGTGGCTCAAAGTTAACCTTTACACCCCAGTAATGAAAGAGCCAGTGTCTTCCTAGGCCTCACCTTGGCTATAAAAGCTGCTTGGACAGGAGCAGACACCATGGTTCCCTATGGGGTGTAAGGCTTATGTGGCTGTAAGATGCTAAGTGTCCTAGAGTCTGAGCTAAGTCTAGTGACTTCATAGTGCCAAGAGCCCTAGATGACTAAGACGGACGAGCTCTGGGGGCGGCGGGAGGACAAATTCCTAGTCCAGGCTAAGTGAAGACCTTAGAGAGGAACATCTGATCCAGATCTCCTCAGCATCAGCAACTCAGCACAGAACAGTGTAATGGAAGGAAAATAAAACTGTGCCAACTCTAGTCCCCAGATTCATTTCTAAAGGGATTTCTAGTCTCTCAGGACTACATGAGGATACAGATAGGCCAAAACATATTTAAAATGAAATCTTGCCTCCTCTTGAGCATCCACTGAGTTGGTTTTTTGGGGGGTGAGTGGGCAGTGGAGTGGGTAATATTTTGTTGAATTCAGCTTGAATTTCAGAGGGGAGAACCATTTTCCTTGTAGAGACAATGAGCTATAAAAGCAACATGAATCTTTTCTCTTGCTTTTTATGAGTACTGAAAAAGTTTGTGGTTCTTCATTCCTTTTCAAGCTGGAAAATTAAATATTCTATAGAAATATAGTAAATGGAAAGGGGTGGGTGGGAAGAGAGTGAAAACAAATTCAAAGCTCGACTGATCATGAGGAATAGGAGATGGCTAAATCCCACTGAATGAGAACCGAGGAACATTACCGCTTCTTGACATAGCTTTATGTCTTTCGGGGAGGAAGCCACTTTCTCCATCACTTGCAGGGCTCTGTCAAGATACCCTGGTTTCCACATCAGAGGCATGTTGTGGTATACAGCCCGCAGTCCCTGGTGCAATTCCACCTTCCCTGCGGTCAAAGAGAACAATGAATGCTCAGCAATGTCTTCCCATTTTATGACTGAGACTGAGGAATTGAAGGCACATGTGAACATTTGTCTGGCAGCACTAGAAACAGAGGAGGGTCATTTCAAATATAGACCAAGAGACTCATCTCATTCAGTGACCTGGTAAAATTTCAGATGGATAATGAAGAATGTGGTAAAATTCACCTTATACATTTTTTTTTTTTTTAAAGATTTTATTTATTTATTCATTTATCCCCCCCTTGCTGCTTGTGCTCTCTGGGTCAGCTAATCACGCCGTGCGGGCGGGCTTGCCTTCACCAGGAGGCCCCGGGAACCGAAGCCGGAGACTCCCATATGGTAAACGGGAGCCCTACTGATTGAGCCACAGCCACTTCCCCGTATACATTTTTTAATACAAAATTGTACAAGCTTGTTTTATTTCTTTCTCATTTGGGCGAGCGGAGATTATCATTAGAATGTACTGAATCATAGGTATGTGGGAAATTTAGAGAAGTTGATATATCTGTCTCTAAGTCGTGCTACCCTCAAACAACTGAAATACTATTTTTGTTTCAAGAATAAAATTTTCCCCAGAAAAAGAAATTCCATAATTTTTCCTTGGTGAAAATCTTGTAAACATATGATAACTCGCCTGCCAGGAAATGTTTAACATTTTTCAAAACGTTCCAGGACATCCAATCTACTGTCTTTGTGATGCTTGAGCCAGCCTCATCAGTTTTTTTTTTTTTTTTAGGGCTTTTATTTTTTTATTTTTCCCCCCCCCCCCCCCGCCTTGTTGCTTGTGCTTGCTGTGTCCATTTGTTGTGCGTTTTTCTGTGTCTGCTTGTCTCCCCTTGCTGGGTCGTCCTGCTGCGTCAGCTCACCGCGCCGTGTGGGCCGGCTTGCCTTCACCAGGAGGCCCCGGGAACCGAACCCGGGGCCTCCCATATGGTAAATAGGAGCCCTACTGATTGAGCCACATCCGCTAAATCATAAAGTCCTTGTCATCCTTCTGGACTTCAGGACATTAGTGTTTCTCTTGGCACCTCAAATCATCACAACTGGAGCTCAAGCTGTCAATACCTGGCAGGGGGTCCTCCAGTGGGGGGAGGAGGCTGCCCCTGTATTCCTAGGGAGCAGAAACCCTCTCTGTGCTAATGACCAGATAAGTCACCTTGAGCTGCCAGGTTTTAAGTTCACCTTCACTTATCTTTCCTGGGAAGGAGGATTTGGGAGAGCTACAATAGCACATAAACTGATGCAGCTTATCAGGTGACAGCTAATTTTAGACCTTTAAGGTGCTTGGGGCTGGAATGCAGTCACACTCTGGGCAGCTGCTTCCATCAGGGCTGAGTGAGGCTGCAACCCATGGAACATAATGAGAGAAAAGAGCTTTTGATCTGAGGTTGCCAGTCAAAAAGGACCAGGGCCTCTGCTCATAAACAACAACAAAGTACATTTTCTTAGCCTTGAGAGCTTCTTGAACAATCCTTGCAATCTAGTAGTTCTGAATGCTAATAGGAAGGCAAAGGAGAAAAACACATAAATCAAGATCAACAGTAGATAGAAAAAACGATTTTTAAAAAGAGTGGTCAGCTACTAGCCTGTCTGATAAAACTCTGAAATTCCTCTCTCAGCCAGTTAATATCAGAATCAGCAACCAAGAATGCCACACTACATTTTGTTGGCAAAGATCAACTTCAAAAGCAGTTTAAAGTGCTGTAACTTTGATGATTTTCAGAAAACAAAGGCAAGCAAGAACAGTCAAGAGTAGGTGCTTTCTCTAATGCCATCTACTTAAGAGAGAGAATGGAGCAGCAATGAGATAACACGCATTTAATAAACCTCTGTAAATCAGGACAGGTTATTCACATTTTTTGAAGTGCTCCAAAACACCCTTTTAATATTTAAGTTGAATGTTATTTGCCATAGAATCTGGACATCGCAGGTTCTGAGGCCACTCTTCAGAAGGCTTTATCCCCTTGACCTGTCAGCTTGTCACTGCAATCCGAGGACCAAAGTAAAGCCATCACTCCCTTGCACGGTACAATCACACTGCACTTATGAGCCACTCTCTACTTCTCCCCCAAAAGGGCCAGAACTTTCCTTCTTTATCTCTTCCTCACATTGATTACTTCTACACCAAATCTAAGCCATCAGAGCTAGTTATTACCTTGCCAATGTTCATGAGTTGTTTTTTTTTTTTTTTTTCATTTTTCTCTCTCCCCCTGTCCCCCCACTCCTGCCCCAAGATGGCTCCCTCATCTGTCTGCTCATTGTCTCTGCTCCTTGTCTGCTTGTCTTCTTTAGGAGGCACCGGGAACAGAACCCGGGATCTCCCATGTGGGAGGTGGGCACCCAACTGCTTGAGCCACATCCATTTCCATGTTCATGAGTTTTAAGAACCCTTTCAATTCTCTCATGTCATTACTGTAAGGCCATCAAGGTCTATTTTTTATGTCTAACAACAAAGGCTGTATTGGAATTTCACTAGTAAATTCAAATCAACTTAGAACTTTATTATGAAGCAGATGAATGCATCAATTCTATCCATAAAGAAAGACATTTGTAAAGTTCACTTAGCTTACCAATAAGTGCATAGCCATACAACTGGGAACTCAAACCCACTGTGTTCTCTTGTTTTAGGCTTGGGAGCAGTAGAGATGCACCAAAGTTCTTCTCCTCTTCCCACTGCAACAGAACATACCAGATCATTGTCCATCTGAGCAATGAATATTTTATGCAAAAATGTGATTTTGAATGACACAGAGGAAAAGGACATAATATAATGTTAAAAAAAAAAAAAAAAAAAAAGGCAACAAAGCAATACATAACAAAGTGGTATATACATTATAATTCCAAAGTTGTAAATAAAAAGTATTTATGTTTAAAGAAGAACACAGAAAAGAAATACCCTATACGTTAACAGATTTCTGGGAAGTGAAATGATGAATACTTTTGGTTTTCTTCTTTGTACTTTCCATTATTTTCCACATTATCTGCAATGAGTAAGAGTTACCTTTACAACAAGAAAAGTGAAATAACACAAAAATGAAAAGCATCACTCTGGAGCAACATTGCCTGGAAACAATCAATAGTGATTTCACATGCCATTTGGTCCCACAGTCACTCACATTGATATGACATGATGGAGCAAGCTTTTGAATTTTAAACAATTCAGCAATACTAAGACTCTTTCTCCATCGCATTAGATAGTGTTAAAATAGATACCACTATTAGGTTGCTTTTGGATAGATTTGTGCCTCTCAAAAACAAATTAGATAATCAGAAACACTTAGTGATAGGTTCTTTCAACCTAGGGTGCAAAATTACATGCCAATGGAATTGAAGCCTTTTGAGAATGAGGGGGAAAAAAGCAAAGACACAAGCATTTTTAAGCTTGCTGCTGAGCAATTAAAGGAGTGACCCGGGGACTGGCAGGAGATACAGTTGTCAGAGGGCAGCCTTGGAAACTCCCAGACAACTGAAGCTGTGATCTTGTTTGAGCCATGTGAGTACACATCAGCCATAGCACTCGCTCTGGCTTCGAAATCCAGAGCACAAAGCTGTGTGGGTCTCTGCACTCAGAGGTCAGGGATGAAGCAAGAGAACGAATGAGGTATGTGGGTTTCAAGTGCAGCCAAGTGCAAGCACGGCATCCCAGGTGTTAATGGGCATCCAAGCCTCCCGACTGTGAATCCCTTTTGTTCAGGAAGTGTAATTTCCTGAAGTGTTTTAAACCGTTGAAAAAATGCAGAGACCTTGGAAGAAAAACAAAACCTCCACAGGCATTTCTGCAGCACAGATGAGTAAAAGAGCTGGGTAATTAAGAATCAGGTCATTTCACTGTCAAAAGCAAATCACTCTAATCCAGGGAAGTTTGCCTTTCCCCACATAAACTGTATGAAGAGTGGACCCAGCAAATAGTGTATAAGAAGCCTTAAAAACATCTTCTTTTTTCCCCTGTAGAGAAAAACATTTTCTACAGTTAAGTATTAGGATGCAATAAGAGCTAAAAGGCAAATGTGCAGTAAAATACCTAAGGGATAACTATCCTTGTGGTAGGAATTGAGCAGGGGCCATGACGGTACCAAAATGGTGATACTTCTGAGAGGACTTTAAAAAAAGATAAGTGAAAACAAAGAGATGAAAGTCTTAGAGATTTTTTGATGAGTTATCTGGGAATAATGCAGCTACTGCTGCATTGTGTTATAAAATATTAGATCTCTTCCAAGACTTTAGCTTCTATTGTACATACTATAATGAATTATAATCAGGTTTTAGCTCACCAATGTTCTTGAGGTTTTCCCATTTTATGCTCCCATCTCTACCCTTAATACAAAGCAGACTCTCATTCCCCTACTCAACCTCCCTCCACTCCCCTTCACAGCTAGATACAGCAAAAGAGTTGCCTATACGTGATGCCTCCATTCGTCTACGGAAACAAAGGTCATAAGTTAATGCCTCCATGCTATTAGATTCAATGAGCTTTTCACAAGTCCTCATCTTACCTACTCTCTTAAAAGCACTCTACATTATAGACAACTCTCTTCTCTTCCTGTGGTTTTTGTGGTTTAACACCTTCCTGATTTTCCTTCTTTTTGCTCTCTGGCTCATTTGCAGACATTTATACATGAATGGCTCCCCAGCTTATATCTCCAGCCTAGATCTTTCCACCAAACTCCCGATTTTCCTCGTGTATGTCTCAAAGGTATGTTCATTGCTGAATTAATGATTTTTTCTCACAAAACCTGGTCTTTTTCCAGGGTTGCCTTTGCAAACAAATGGTACCTCTGCCATTCAGAAACACGAGTCAGAAACTGAGGGGAGAATATTTGACCTCTACTTCTCTGCCTCCATATCCAATTCCTTATCATGTTATTTACTTTCCAAATATGTCCACAGGCGCCTCCAACTCTACTATCTTCCAGTCCCCAAGCTACCAGTATCTCTTCCTCAGACTACCAGAATAGTCTCCAAATTGGCCTGACCACAGCCGTCCTGGCCCTGTGCCAATCTCTTATCTACATGGCAGCCAGAGGGATCTTTTCAAAACACAAGTCTCATCGTGTTACCCCCTCTGCTTAAAACTTTCTTTTTTTTTTTTTTTTTTAAAGATTTTATTTATTTATTCATTCATCCCCCCCTCGCTGCTTGTGCTCGCTGGGTCAGCCAACCACGCCGTGCGGGCGGACCCGCCTTCACCAGGAGGCCCCGGGAACCAAACCCGGGGCCTCCCACATGGTAAATGGGAGCCCCACTGATTGAGCCACAGCCGCTTCCCTGCTTAAAACTTTCAATGGCATCTCACTATTTTTAGGATGGAGACAAAAACGGCTTAAAATGGCCTACATTCTTCAGCCTCCTTTCTCCCTGTGTCCCCCTACCATTCTCTCTGTTGCAGTTATATTGGCTATCTTTCCCAGTATCTTTCAGCCACGATCTGCTCACCAGGTTCTTTCTGTCAGAGCTCTAGTGCAAGCCTTTTCCCTCTTTTTGGACTGCTCTTCCCCTTTTCAGGCAGTTAATTCAAAATTAACCCAAGGATTATTTCCTTAAGAAAGCCTTTCCTAACCTATCCTACTAGGTTTAAAAAAAAACAAAAACTCCCTGTAATATAGGCTTTTCATAGATCTCTTCTTTGTAGTGCTAATTATAGTTGTAATTTTATACTTGTGTGTGCATTTGTATATTGTTTTAAATGTATGTCTTCCTCCTGGATTGTGAGCAGGGAAATGTTTACATTTGTAAGCCATTGTATCACCAGCACCTGGCAATGTATGGAATATAGTAGGTGCTCAATAAACACTTGTTGAATTAATGAATTCATCTTGGAAAGGCAAAGCATACCATTAATTCCTTAGAATGTCGGTTGAATGAGATGACCTTTTAGTTTCTACTAAAACTGGGATTTTTTTTGATGTGTAAACGATGGACTATAGAGCCAGACTGCCTGGCTACACCACATGGCTTCAGCACCTACTAGCTGGGTGATTACTATGCCCCAGTTTTCTCATCTCTTGAGTTGTTATGGGGATTATGCAGTCATACACTGATAGCATTAGGAACACAGCCTGGTATAAAGTAAGTGCTATTTAAGAATCAATTATTTATTATCAATGCTGTTATTCCTTAGGAGAGCAGTAAAAAAATGACTAGACGCTCCAACCTAAGAGCTGAAACCAAAACTTAGCATTCTGGACCTTTCAGAACACCACTGACCCACAACAATCTTAGGATAATACTGACACAAATGAAATAATCAGTATTTACTGCCCAAGGTTGTGGTCAAAGTTAGCTACCCCACTGCTGCTATGATACACCATGTCCAGTTCTGATTATAGACTACCCGTTTCTGGATGTCTGAGGCTACTTGGCATAGGCTCAAGTTTCAAAACGTGTTTAAGGAATTTCACTTAAAAAATCTCCACTTGGTTGGGAACCAGTAACTAAAACGTATAGAATGGGCACTCATTTCCGGTTATGTACGCACAGATCTGCACATCAGATACCTTTCTCCATTTTTCATACTGAAGGCTGGGGTTTCCTCTGGCTACCTCATACCTGCTGAGCAGCTACTGCTTACCATTTCTAAGGTCCTTAGTACTGCTTTAAGGTATATCACTTACACTGAAGTCTGTCTTCTT
The DNA here is from genome assembly GCA_026826555.1 of Tolypeutes matacus. Taxonomy (NCBI): domain Eukaryota; kingdom Metazoa; phylum Chordata; class Mammalia; order Cingulata; family Chlamyphoridae; genus Tolypeutes; species Tolypeutes matacus. The sequence continues at coordinate 3,125,987 of JAKSZT010054472.1, read as the reverse complement.
TGCCAGGCAATGGTATAAAACATAGAGGGAGAGAAGTTGGGTGGAAGGCACTTCAAATTCTTCTTGCATCATGATCTCAAAAACCACAGATAATGCATCTGGCAAGAAGACAGAAGTAAAAATGAGATGAAATTAGTTGTAGGTAACATCATCGAATCGGTACTTAAATGTGAATACTCTTAAAAAGTGAGGCATGGTAGAAATTATGTAGAAAGAATCAAAATATTTGAGTTCTGGCCCTAGTTCTTCCATAGTTTATCCAAGCCTTTAAGCTTCCATTGTACAATGGACCAGATTAGGTGCTGTTACATTAATGTCTTCAAGGACATCGAATAAGCCACTTAACTTCTCTTGGCCCCAGTATCATCTTCATAATGATAAAATACTCTTGTTGGATCAATTTCAAAAGATTTTTGGACAGTCCAAGAAGATAATATATATGAAAATGCCTTGTAAGTTGTGAAGCAAATTTAAGGTATCATGTTCCTTCAGCTAGAAGAGCTAAGGCACACAAAAAGGAGGCAACTATTTTTTCAAGGTCATCCTGACAAGCAGAGGAGGGAGCCTGGGCTGAATGCCCACATTCTGGGCTCTGGTACCTTCTCACTGTTATAGCAGAAGAAGACAAAATGCTAGAGGAAATCCTAAATCCTAGGTATTATTTCAAAGACTCAAACTACTTCCTTCTCTTAGTTATTTTTTCTTAAATTAGAGAATGCTGATACTGGTTTAAAATATGGGGCTACACATATCGCAGGCACAACAAATACTGAGTTGTTCTGTAACCCAATTTTTGCATATATTCATAATTACAAGAGTTAGTACTGATTTGCAGCTGTTCATGGCCAGCTGGTTTTGCATATGTTGTCATGGTACTGAATGAGGACACAGGCAAGAATTTCTATATTCTTTTTGTAAATGGGAAAACTGAGAGAGACAGGCAGACCAGGAAATCACCTAGTGGTCAGCTGCAAGGTAAGTACCTATAAGTGATTTTCAAAACAAACAAACCAATAATAGTAATTTTTTCTTTTTAATTAGAGAGGTTGTAGGTCTACAGAAAAATCATGCATGAAATACAGTTCCTATAATACCACTCTATTATTACCACCTTGCATTAATGTGGTACATTTGTTACAATTCATGAAAGAACATTTTTATAATTGCACTATTAACTATAGACCATTAATTACAACAGAGTTCACTGTGTTGCATGAGTAAATTAAACACTAGTAAATTGAAAGGACACAATTAAAGCTAAAAACCCATTAAAAAAAAAAACAAAAACGCTATTCTAGCAACTGCTCATTACTGAATCTAAAATTATACATGAAAAATAAATCCAATATACTTTATTCTTTATTTATATTCTGTATTTCAGTTTGGAAAGTGAAATTAGATTGGCTTGTATAATTAATTTAACTTTTCTCTGCAATCATTTTTGTACTTTGACATTTCGTATCCTAACAGCAATAAAAAGGATAATAATATTTTCAAAAATTTTGCCATAAATTATAATAAGCTTCATCGAAACTTTATTTAAAAAACACCTCAAAAAATACAAATGGCCAAAAAGCACATGAAAAAATATTCCATATCACTAGCTATTAGGGAAATGCAAATCAAAATGACAATGAGATATCACCTCATACCGCATAGAAGGGCCATTTAAAAAAACAGAAAACAGTAAGTGCTGGAGAGGATGTGGAGAAATAGGAACACTTCTTCACTGCTGGTGGGATTGTAAAATGGTGCAGCCTCTGTGGAAGACAGTTTGGCAGTTCCTCAGGAAGCTAAATATAGAACTGCCATATGACTGCACTAGGAATATATCCAGAAGAACTGAAAACCGTGACACGAACAGACATCTGCACATTGATGTTCATAGCGGTGTTATTCACAATTGCCAAAAGATGGAAACAACCCAAGTGTCCATTAACCAATAAATGGATAAATAAACTGTGGTATATACATACAAGGGAATACTATGCTGCAGTAAGAAGAAATGAAATTGGGATACATATGATAATATGGGTGAATCTTGAAGACATTATGCTGAGTGAAAGAAGCCAGACACAAAAGGACAAATATTGCATGGTCTCATTAATATGTATTAAATTCGAAGAATAAACACATGGAGTTAAAACCTAGAGTATAGGTTATTAGGATATAAGAGGAGGGTTGAGAAGGACTACTGATGCTTAATGTGTGTAGAAGTTTTAATTAACTTGACTGTAAAAGTGTGGAAATGGATGGACTTGATGGTAATATTATAATGAGCAGCTGGTTTATAAATGGGATTGTGGCTGAAAAGGGTAGTCTAGGGATATAAATATCAATTGAAAGAAAGCTAGAGAGTAATCTAGGAACTGAACAACACAGTGAACCCAGAGGTCGATAAGAATTGTGGTTGATGGCAAGTGTCCTGTGAGCTAGAAATGGATGTATGTCACTATTGTAGGGTGGTGGGAATGTGAAGATGCATGGGAAAAATACAATTGGTGTGACCTATGGATTGTAGTTAACTGCAATACTGTAATATTCTTGCATTAATGGCAAAGATATACTGTGTTGATAATGGGGGGTTATGGAAAAAGTGTGCCAAATGTATGCTATGGACCATAGTTGGTGGTAATAGGCTGACGATATTATCTCATAATCTGTAACACATGTTCCATCATGGTGTGGTGTGTTGGTGAAGGGGTGTTGTATGGGAATTCTACACATGTGCATGATTGTTTTGTAAGTTCACAACCTCTGTAATAAAAATGTATTTAAAAAAAAAAAAAGGGTGGGTTGGAGGGAAAATACACCAAATGTAAGATATGGCTATAGTTAGTAGTAATATTTTGACAATATTCTTTCGTAATTTGTAACAAATGTTTCACAATGCAAGGTGTTGGTGGCGGGGTGATGTATGGGACCCCTCTACGATGTTATAATACATGTTTATTTTGTAAGTTCACAACTTTTACTATACCCTTATTATTTATATATGTTCATGTATGAATGACATACTTTCATAAATAAAATAAAAAACCTCAATATTAATTAAATTTTTATTCTGCATTTAGAAAATAACTCCTCTGACCATTCCTTATAATTCCTTATAGAGTTATAAGGAAGGGGTGGAGGATTGCTACTACATAAATAAATAATTAAAAAAAAAAAAGAAAGAAAATTATTTTCCCCCACGCCTTTGTTATTTGCACTTGCTGTGTCTGTTCGTCTTCCTTGTTTCTTTAGGAGGCACTGGGAGCCGTACCTGGGACCTCTGATGTGGAAGGGAGGTGCCTAATTAGTTTGAGCCACCTCCACTCCCTGCTTCATTGTGTATCTCATTATATTTTTCCTCCCTGCATCTCTTGTTGCATCATCTTGTTGTGTCAGCTTACCATGCCTGCCTGTTGCATCAGCTCGCTGTCTTCTTTAGGAGGCACTGGGAACCTCTGTTCCCTGCTTTGTTGTGTCTCTCGTTATGGTTTTTTTTCTTTCTTTTTTTGTCTCTTGTGTTAGCTAGCCACGCCTCCTCATTGCGTCAGCTTGCTGTCTTCTTTAGGAGGCACCAGGATCCGAACCAGTGACCTCCATGTGGTAGGTGGGAGTCCAGTTGTCTAAGCCACATCCACTTCCCCCATAATTTTTTAATTATAAGGTAATCTGGATTCTTAAATCTGATATTCACAGACAGTAGACAGGGCAACATCCTATTATGAAACATGCAAAAACTATTTATCCTTTGGATGGATTCAGAAAATATGTGTTTTTAAAACAATAAGAAATGGACTGCAAGGGATAAGCAATGTTTCAAAAATAATGTAGAGCAAACACAGTCTTCGGCAGTCAGCAACTGCAGGCCGTGTAAGAGAGAAGATACAGCAGAGATCAGAGACGAGGAAGGAGAGCAGGGCCCACGCTTTAGGGCACAGGTGCCACAGCCCGCTGCCCAGCCTGATCAAGGAGTACTGCTGCGACAGAAAGGGCCAAGGGTGCTGGTGTGTTCAGAGGAGGGGAGGGATCCCCCAGACAGGAAGCATAGCTGTCACAAAAGCCTAAGTCCACATCCCATGTTCCTGAGGTAATAATTGCCCCAATACAAGTGTAGCCTCCTCACAGCTTCCTGAGGGCTCCTCAGGAAAAAAAGCCAGTGTGTGAGTCTACTACGTGATGCCAAGGCCCCTCCTCTCCTCCTTCACTATCTGGAAAGCTTTTGGCACAAACGTGCAGGAACATATTTCCTGTCCACTGGAGACTGACTGGCAAGGTCCCAGGTGCAGCCCGGAAGAGTCTGCCGCAATCCCCAAGTTTCCTTGGCCTCACCTACTGCAGCGGGAAGTTAAGAGACACTTTCAATTAATTTCATGGGGTCAGAGAATTGTGGAGGTCAGGAGAGCTCAGAGAGCACCTCTCCACTTTATTCATGGATGAGGACACCGAGGCCCAGGAAGGTGAAGAGATTTACCCTCATAGCTAGTGTATCGCTCTTTCTAGAATGAGTCAAGTGAATCGACAGTTTTACATTTTATATACTATATCAACTGTGATATAAATAAAAGAAAGTTATTTTCACAGCAAACAATACTATAAAAAGTCAAACTAATATTGCATTACCACAACCTTAAGTACCCACAGAAGCCCGGGCAGGGCATATTGCTTAACTAAATTCACTGTCCTTTGCCTCAAGAAACATGGACAAATAAGCTTGAAAGAATGGAGTACTTCTCCTATCTGGCCAAGTGGCATGGTAAATCAATTATGCATTTATTTCTGACTAAGTCATGGAAAGAGAGGTCATTAAAAAAGGAACACATCTGTATTTATATACTTCCCTTTGGGAGCTGGAAACTCCATAATTACTTGCCTGCATTTGGTTTCTTACCTTTGTAATTTTCTTTTTTAATAAAATAATCCATCAGTATATTGAATGTAAAGTTATCTGGAAAAATTCCATATTGAACCTGTAATGAAAATGAAAATAAAAGGAAAAATATCCTCTTTAATTCAGTCTATAATATATGACCATGTATTATTCAAGATAAAACTTGCCACCATTAGCTTTAAAATATTTGACTATCATTTTGCAAGCATCTGTGACAGTGAAATAGAAGCTGTGACTCATGAGGTTTAGTAAGTGGAACTGTTGGTCAGTTTAAGAAAGGTGAGAGTGATGTCTGATAGAAGACAATATAAAGCTCAATTTTAGCACCTCATCATAGCTATCAAAGATAAAAATTTTTAAAAAAATAAGAAAAACTAAAATACTGGTTCAGCAATCCTTTTTACAAGATATGAATATCAATGCAAAAATGAAAAATGGACTTTCATGAAAGTATACAATGTGCAGCATTTTTTGGTTCTTAGACTAGTTTTCAAAGACCCGAGAAATATGCCAGCACAATGTATTCTACTAACCGAGTTCCTAGGATGTTTAGGATGTTGTGTTCAGAAGCAGCTGGATATTTGAGAATCCACATTTCTCAAAACTTAGATCCTCATCACTTGCCTCAGAATGTTCTAGGAGTGTTTTTAACAATGCAGATTCCCAAGCCTCAGACCTACTGAATCAGAATCTCTGGGGTCGGACCCAGAAACTTAAAGTTTTAAAGAGTTTCCTGGGTGATTTCCTGCACACTCCAGTTTGACTACCAATTATCTAGATTGTGGTTGCCTTTTTGTTTTGATTTCTGTAGGACTGAGAGCCACCCCCACACTGTCCCATTCTATCCCCCACCAACCACCAGAAGCAGTGGTGGTTGAAATAGTTAAAATAGCTTTTCAAACTACATCCATTGGCTTGGAAGATTCTGATGCAGTCCTAACCCACATGGGCAAATCACGGCTGCACTGGGTCACTGCTACTAGTAGGCTAGTGTGGCACCCCACAGGAATGCTAAAATGGGGAAAAAGTTTAAAAGCCATTGTTTTAAAGGTATGGCTCAAGGGGTGAGGCTGCATTCCTCAAAGCAACCGTCCACATCAGCACTAAGCCCTAGGGGCAGGATAAAAATAAAATATTTTAGAATGACAAATCATTAGAACTGGAAGAGGCCTCAGAAATCAACTGGCCAGTGATTCTCAACCCCGGCTGCAAATCAGAATCACCTGAGGAGCTTTAAAACAATACCTATGTCTGGGCCCCAGACAGATTAAATGAGAATCTCTGGGAGTGGGGATAAGCATCTGCATTTTTTCCCAAAACTTCTTAGGTAATTCTAAAGGGCAGCCAACTTGGAAATCACTGATTAAGTGCAACCACTTCACTTAAACTAAGATGTAGAACAGGGGTTCTTGGCCTTTTTTGTTCCACGAACCCCTTTGCCAGTCAAAACCACAGACCCCTTCTCAGAATGTAGCAGCAGATAGTTTTATGACACTCAACATCAGCATGTCTTTAAATTAAATTTTAGGATTATTCAAAATTATGTTTTACAACTTTCCCATAATTTCAATACTTGATAACCTAACATGGTTCAAAATCTGTTCAAACGGTCATTTTCAGCAAACATTTAGAAATTCAAGTTTTCCCATGGTGTCATAAAACCATCTCCGCCATCCTTACCAACCTTTTTGCAGGCAGTTATCCCCTGCACTCAGAACATGCTACATCAAAGTAAAAATCATACTAAGTCCACACTATACTGTGTATTATTTGATAAATATATCACACTCACACTAACATGTCCCCACAAGAATAATGTTTTCTTTGAATTGTCAATTCCAGCTCACAGACCTTCCCTGAAATCTTTCTATGGATCCCTGGTTAAGAACCCCTGATGTAGAAGGATAAAATTATCTTCCCAAGGTTATGGTTATGGGCAACTGGTGTAACTTGTGGGGTTGCAGCTGGGTCTTTTGCGTTGTAGTCCAGAGCTCTTTCCACTAACACACTGGGAGCAGCAGGATATGAAAACACTTTGTTCTGCTTTTCTAGACCTTTTTTGTGTTGTTTTCATAGGAACCTTCTTTGAATGGAATCTATGTCATTATGCTCTGGACTGAAGAGGCAGAATTTAATCCATTCCTTCCACTGGGGCCTTCCATTTCCTCATTTTGTAATTGAAGACATTACCTAAATTGGCCTGATCCATAGGATCCAGTTCTCTCTTACCACTCCCCCACCTGCCCCCCACCGGCCTTTAACACACCTTATACTTCAGGGAAAAAGGGAATTTATTATTGCTCAAATTAAGCCTTTGTTTTCACCCAGGTGCTAACACTGTTCCTGCCAGCCCCCGTCTACCTGCAGGCATGTATCTCAGCGACCACCTTAGATGCTATTTCATGTCTCTTCTAATTAATTCTCTCATTCTGACAGGATTCACACATCTTAATCCCACAAATTCTTTACTTGTGCTCTTGTGTGTTACTTACATTTAGCAACGAACCTGCTTAACTGCTTTATTAAATTACAAAATTCTTGAGGGCAAGGATAGGATACTGCTTATTTTTGAAGCCACAACAGCTGTGTAAAATGTATGCTAAGTGAACTGGGCCCAAGCCATGGGGATGAAACTATTCAACATAGAGGGGATGCAAAAACAAAGCCACTGTTTCCTTTTGAATCCAAACATACAGGTCATGTTATTATAAAAATATACATATTGTGGTAGGAAACAAGTTCACTTCCAGCTTAAGTTATACTGTTTCAGACTGTGTAAGAGTAACTGAAAATAAATTCATCTCTACTTGAGAGTAAGACATACCAAAGGACAGACTGCCCATATTTAAGCCATTGTAAACAACAGGCATTAAAAAAACAAATATATATTTGGCTTAGCTGAAAAACTATATTCAGCCATTTTTTATAATATATTTTCATGAAAATATTAAAATGTTTTTATGGCTTAAACTAAGTTTTGGCTTGAAATCCACAATAACATTTTAAAATTTGCTTATTTTGGACTTTACTTCATATTATGAAGGTAATGAAGACTCAATCCTTGAGAGGAGTGTAACATTCAAAAAGATCCTAATATAGGGGGCTCTTGGGATTTAGGGGAGGAGTCATGGAACTCAGAGGACACGTTAGGAATAACAAGAAATATGTGTCTTTTTAAAAACTATGTAAGATAGCCAGAATACTCTGGGAATCACGTTCTGACTAAAGTGGTAATTTCTTTTTTAGAATGAAATGACCACCAGTGCAGTTCTTCTGACTGGATTACCTTTCACTCTTACTGGGTCACTAGGCTTGGGAAAAGCATCAGCTGCAGCAATTTTCATTCTTAATTTATTTAGATTTTATACTCAGCCTCATTCAAACAGGTTCTCTAGGGACAAATAATTTTTAAAAACTATTTCTTATACTCTCATTTGCTGTACAAATCCCATAACATCCAAACTTAGGAAAATAAGCTGCAGATGCCATGAAACCACGTACCTTATTTACAAGGGTATATAAGGCTTTGTCTTGTGCACCGTATTTTAGACATTGCCTAATCCAGGTGTGGATTGTCCAGTCTCTCAGGTACCTGCAGTTGGGGCTGTGTCGAAATCTAAATAAAACATAAGATGAGAGAAAACTGGTTTTAAATCTTAAATGTCAATGTCAAAACACACCTTCTGCCAGCAATGTCTTTGCTCAGAGATTTACAGATGTGCAGTTGATGTGACCAACACTTGTGAAGGTTAAAAGTTGAGAAAAACTTGAGGATGAAACTCATTAACAGTAAAGAAAAGGCAAAAGAACAAATAACAAATACAAATATCATAAACGTTCCATTCTTTAAAATCTCCTGCTACAACATCTTGTTTAAGATGAACCCTAGATACCATGAAAAACGGTTTGAGGGGAAATACCATGACATCACGTAAAAACGTGTTTGTTTCATTGGAAAAGAGGTGCACAGTTTAAGCTGACTTAAGCTGACTCTGTGGAAGTTTAAAATAAAACAGATGAACCAAACATGAAAAACACAATAGCATAGTAATGCTACAGAGAAATCAGCTTTGAGTGATACTGATATTTCTTGTGGTGCTTAGGAGAATGAGGCACTCCTCACTGATCCAAAATATAAAAAAAGAATATGAAAAGTTGATCAAACAGACTGGGGCAAAATCTAACATCCAGGTCCTACATGATCCACAATTACTCTGCCTTCTTTAGGGCACCATCTTAGAGCTTTAATCTTCCTATCCCTTCTCCTTTCTTAGAGCTCTTCACATGGTCTTGCAAGTCCGATGCAGCCCAAGCTGAGGTATATATATTAATAGTATTCCAACAGAGGAATGGAACTGGCAAAGGAATTCTGAATGCTGCTCTTGCCTTGAGTTCATGCAGACTGGAAACATCTGGGGTTTAGGCTGCGTCTCCTTGTTCCTTGGAGTCTATGCCAGAAGACTAAAAGCAGAGAGGGCTGTGAGGAGGGTGTATCAAGGGCTCTGTAGTCCTTCTTTTTTTGGTATATGTTTTGACTGGGACAGATCCTCATACTTAGTATCATGTCGGTTCAAGTCCCCAAGTTTTCTTTAACCATTAAGGGAACAGATCAATTTCTGGGCCCCACAAAAACCAAACTATTTTCTTTAAAAAAACAAACAAAAAAACCAAACAAAAGGTGGCGGAAACAATCTCGGAGCTAAAGGAGTTTGTGCTATATCTGAGAATTGAGGACACAGGCTACTACTATCATTTGTTTTTAAAAGAGGCTGATTATTAAGTCTGCTTCTCTTCTTTCTTGCCACCTACTATTAGGATAGTTTCATGTTGAATAGGTTCTCTGCCAAAGTAAAAGCTGAGAAATGGAGAGGAAGTGAGAAGTACTATTTAGTTCAGACTATTTATCAGTGCTTTGGTGGGAGATTTGGCAAAAATGAGATGTAAAGATGCTTTATGAAATTAGGGTCAGCTGGTTCCCCTACATCATAAGATTTGGCTTGTGTCTCTTAATTGTATTTTTCTCTACAGAATTAACCCCTTTAATTATATCAGGACGAGAGTGACCCAGCCAGAGAAAGGCATTTTATGGGTGCCCTAGGCACTAGATCTAATGAGATACTCTCCCTGGAAAAGGAAATGTACCTTTCAGTGTTTCATGTTTTTCTTCACATTTTCTTTGTTTTTTCCTTTATTTATTTTTAAAAAATTTTTCCTCATATTTTTAAATCAATAGTTGAGCTACTAAAAATCTGAGATTTATGTAATGGCCAACTAAAAGTTAACATTTTTTTTACCAGGAGGTCCCAGGGATGGAACCCAGGTCCCTCCATATGGGAGATGGATGCCCAACTGTTGAAGCCACACCTGTCCCCTGTTTGTTTTTTTATTTAAAGAAAATGTCAAGTGAAATACCAGTTATACTGATGGAATGGTGGTGAGCCTTCCCCGTTAGTCTACAAGCTCCCTGGGTGCACATGGCAATGACTGAAGTGTTGAACGCGCCCTCAGTGCCTGACCCAACTCATGGCCCACACTAGGTGTTCAGCAAACAAGAAAGGAGATTCACACAACACACATTTATTACATTTATTCTTGTTTGTGTTCTATTTTGTTAATGTCTATGGTATGTGTATATATATATGAAGAATGATAAATTTTGTTTGGGATATTTATAATCTGATTACAAAATGTTTACAAACATAAAGGGCTTAATAATAATACAAGATGGGACATGATAAATGCTAAAAGGGACTGCTAGATGCTAGAAGTGGTTTTTGTTTGTTTTTTGGTGGTAGTGGTTGTTAGATTTAGTCCACTATTCCTTACAAAAACAAACCAAAAAAAACACAACCAAACAAAGCAAACAAACAAAAAAACAAAACTAAATGAAATAATGCCACAAATGATCCTTAATCCTTATTTTAAACCTAACTTTCTGCCATAGGATGTCTCCAATGATCACTAAAGTTATTTGGCTGGATATTAAGAGCATCATGAGAAGAGCTGGTGTAGCTCAGTGGCTGAGCGCCGGCTCCCACATACAAGGTTCTGGGTTCAAGCCCTGGCCCCGGCACCTCAACAACAACAAAAAAGGCATCAAGAATGCGAATATTCTCGCTGTCCTGATTTTGTGATAATCAGGGTAGGCTAAATATTCGCTATATTAGAAACCATGCATGTGTCCCCAGACCTAATTTTTTTCCCTAGGTCTGGTTTATAGAATGCTGGTAATAAACCAAGTCTGATTTATTTTATGTCCATCCTGTATGGGAAATGACTGTAACTCTGGGTATCTTTGGTCAACCTTAAGAGATGTAGCTGGGGGATGGATGTGGCTCAAATGGTTGAGCATCCATCTCCCATAGGGAGGGACCTGGGTTTGATCCCTGGGACCTCCCGGTAAAAAGAAAAAAAAATAGAAGGCGTGTGGGCCGTCAGGCCCCATGCATGGGTGCACCGCCAAGCCGCACAGCAAGATGATGATGTAACAAGAGAGTGACACAAGGGAGAGCCAAGACGAGATGTGCCAAAAAACCTGGAACTAAGGTGGCACAGGCGGTAGGACGCCTCTTTCCCAAATTGGAGGTTCTGAGGATTGAATCCTGGCGAAGGCAGGAGGAGAAGGATGAGAGGAGAGGGCAGGAAACAGACACAGAGAATTGCCCAGCAGATGGACACAAAAAAAGCAAAACCAGGGCGGGAGGGGGATGTTAAAATGGATAAAAATAAATAAATTTTTTTTTGGAAAAAAAAAGGCATCAAGACCAGATCCTACCAAACACCCTTTTCTCTTACTCATGATCAGCAGACCATTTGTAGGCTTTGGACAAGAATAGCAAAGACAGACAGAGAGAACTTAGCTATAGATCTTCAAAGCGCAAATTAAAATCTGTTTAAAGCCATTTGCTAACCTTCTGAGGCTAATAACTTTAACACATGGAAGGACAGAAAAGTCTTTTTCCTTCTTACACTTCATTTCTTAAGAGCCTAAAGGAAAAATTACTCAAGACATCACATATTTATTATGATTATCTCCACACAGCAGCCCTTTGAGAGATGTGTCAGAGGCCTTTAATAAGTCCACAGCCTCTGCTACGCTGGGCTGGACTAACTGGTATGATCTCGGCTCTCTAAGACACCTCATTATTTAGATACACAACCGTGTCTGGGACATGTCCAACTACAATGTTAAGTCAATTTAGGAATAATAGTGAAACATTGCACATATATTAAGAAATATGCCCCTCAAAGAGCAATTCCTGCCATTTCCCAGCTAGTCAGCAAAATAAACTTCTTTCTAAGCTGCCATCAGTGTTAAACAGAGAAATTAGCACTCAACTTGTTTGAATAACCATCGGGAATATAAGTAACTCAAAACACTGGGGAAATGGGCCCAATTTTGGATGGTGAGTTTGAGAATTCCTCTATCATTGACTTTTAAAGCCATTCAGACAGATAAACCTGAGCCTTTTTCAGAACTGCCAGCAGTAATGTGACGGCAGGTAAGTCTCTGGCACGGGTATTTGCCTGGAAGGATCCTGCAGACTGCTGGACAAGTATTCTCCCTTTCAGCCAGGAGAAAGGCAACATCAAGAACACAGTAACACACTGATTTCCCAATTTGCCTGCAAACAGACAGGCTTTTGTTCTTGGCTGCCCTGACCACCGGCCTGGCAGATTACAGACGGCCACTGTAGGAGTCCCCTCTGTGCCCCATGCCATCAGCTGTTTGCTCACCTCGACAGAAGCTTTATTATTGCTCAGCCCAGCAAGCTGCCAAGTTAGGCAAACTGTGAATGTGGAAAAGATAAACAAATGAAACCTAAATAACCCCAACAATGCTTGTGCTCACAAAGGCAAGAGACCTTCTGAGGTTCTAGCTATAAAATCTGAGTAAACTTACAAAAACTCTAAGGACATGTGTCTTTCTCCAAGGAAGGAGGGGCACAAGGAGGAGAAGGAGGGAATGAAGAAGCATACTCTCAGACTCTACTCCAAAGCCATGGCTGAAGAGATCTCTGTCCAGGTGAAGACAATTTGACAAGAAGCATCCTTTCCTCAAAAATCTGGCTGTCCTCAGGACATCCACTCATACTGTTGCTCATTCCAGAATGGTGTCATGGGAAGGAAGGAAAGCAGAATCGCTGGCTGCAAAACTGGCATGGGGGCAAAAGTCTTGGGCACCTTAGAGATTTCTTAGGAGGGAATAAAGATTAAATAAGAGGTCCAGAGTGAACAGAAAAATGACTAGATAGAAAGTACTGTGTGCAAAAGTCACAGGTGGCCAATTTCATCATTTCGTTAAAAAAAAAAAAAAAAAGTGTTATAAAGCCTTTCTTTCGTGGGGTTCAAATAAAGGCTTTGTTATTGTTGAATGGCAAAAGCAGCAATGCTCATCACCTCTTTCACTATCACAAATAAAACTGCCCCAGGCTGAGTAGGGCTGATGTACAGATGCCAGAGCCTAAAGCCCAGCGGCTCCACCATTTAGTTGCAGCAAGGGCTCTTCCATTGAATGGGCAAGCTTTCCACAATGTTTATCTGATGATGAGAGCTACCAACCTTAAACATAGGCATGCAGCTTTCCCTCCTCCATAGTGAATTCTATGTCCAGTGGTAACAGGCTTTCCAGATGGAAAGCTTAGCCCCTGAGCTGGGTAGACTTCGGGATGGCTGAGGGGGCCAAAGTAATAGGAGGAAACAAAGAATGCCAAGAAGAAAATACAGCTGGCTCCAAAGCCTATAGTGTGGACAAAAAATCTTATGATTGAAGCAAAGTCTGCAATTATTAAAAGGTTTGCAAGCTTCACTAACCTAGAACCAAAGAGCAAGAGGGTGTTACTGGACTGTTAAGTAAACTAGAATCCCATTCAATCACTGCTACCTACTTTCTCATTCTAAGAGGATAATTACCTTCTTTAGCATCCTGCAGGAAACTATGCTTTCATTAGTTACCCCTAACTCTCACAAATAAAATGAAATTTTGGAGAGATAATTCTCTAATAACTATAATTTTTTTGTCAAGTGTTTAAAAAAAAGAGGGCAGAGTCTAATACAGGAACTGATAATGAAAACATTAGCATTGTAGATTAAAACCTCTTTCCTGTTTGAGATCCCAGATCCTTAGAGACTTAAAGGGGAATTTAAGTTAATTTTAATTTTCAACCAATATATCCTGCACCTACATTAAGTAAGACACCAAGTGCAAGATTCCTATCCAGAAGGTACCTCCACATGGTCATCCAGTCTGGGCTTGAATATTTCCAAAGAATTTCCCTCACAAGGCAGATACAATTTTATTTCTTTAAAAGTTCTAATTTTTTTTTTTTTAAGCCAGGTTTACTGAGATAAAATGTATAAACAGTAAATTTCACACTTTCAGTGCATAGCTGGGTGAGTTTTGACAAATGCATCCAGTTGTATAAACACCACCACAATCAAGAGACAAGGGGGGGACTTCCGGGAAGATGGCGGACTAGTAAGACACGGGAATCTCTTCTCCAGAAAAATAGCTAGAGGACAAGCTGAAACAGCCCCAAAAAAGATCTTCTAGGGTTTAGGTCAGCAGGTGAAGGCTGCACACTACCCAGAGGAGAGAGGGACAGAAGAGGGAAATCGCGACTACAGAACTGTGAGTTGCAAGTAGCAGCTTCTGCTGATGCCCGCACCCTCCCCCACACCCTTCAGAATTCTCGGGCCCCTGGGCAAGCGACCACAGACAAAGGGGGCTTCAGGGATCTGCCACTCCCGGAAAGGGGAGAGAGAGGGACACAGTCTTAGGCTGATTCAGGTTCGGACCTGAAATTTGGGCTGCAGGGCCCCACGGACCCTTCCACACGGCGGTTTGACCTGGGAGCTTGGAAAGGACCCTTCCACACAGCGGTTTGCCCTGGGAGCCCGGAAAGGACTGGAGAAATCCGATCCTCGCAACCTCCCTCTCTTCTAGCCTGGACTAATTGTTGAGGACACCACGGGAGAGGGGAGAGAGAGCCTGGGGCTGACCCTGCTTTGGACTCCCGGGTTTGGTCTGCCCTGTCCCGAGAGCCCTTCCAGGCTGGGTGGGGCTGCGCCATTGTTTGCCTTGGAGCCTGCAAGGGGCTAAAGATATACAAACCTCCCAATCTCCTCCTCTACTGACAGGGACTGATTGTTGAGGATTCAGAAGGGAGTGGAAATATTTCCTAGCTGGGAAAAGGGGGGCGCTACGAGAGAAGTCTGGAGAACTGTCTCAGAAAGTTTGAATCACAGGGCTCCTAGCCCCCAGACAGGAAGCTCTATCACATTGATCTGGTCTGTGTTACAACAAATACACTCCAACCAGGCATTGAATCGAGAGCAGATCAAGGAAGTACACATAAGAAAATTAATAAGTAAGAGAGGCTTTTCCTGGCCTCTATAGCCTCCCTGCCCAAGGCCCTAGGAAACGACTCTACAACCAATTACTGGGTCCAGTACCCAGTTTTGAGCAACCAGCAGAACAATCCTAACAATCAAGGTTGAGCCAAAAATCAAAGAGCGGTGGTAACTCACAGCCTCCTGCCACTAAAACCTCATAAAAGAGAAAGAGATAGACCATCTAAGTAAAATACAAACTAACCAGATGCCTAAGCACCAACAAAAAATTACGGGCCATACTAAGAAAATAGAAGACATGGCCCAAGAAAAGGAATACAGCAAAGTCCCAGAAGAGATGCAGAATTTGAGAAAACTAATCAGTGAGATGAGCACAAATTTCCAAAATCAAATTAATGAGATGAAAGAGAATATAGTTAAAGAGATCAAGATATCAAGAAGTCATTGCGCAAACGTAAAGAAGAATTTGAAATCATGAACAGAAAAGTAACGGAGTTCATGGGAATGAAAGACACAATAGGTGAAGTAAAAAATACATTTGAAGCATACAACAGCAGACTCACAATGATAGAAAAAAGAATAAGTGATACTGAAGACAGAGCAGCTAAAATTGAAGAGAGAAAAGAACAGAGAGAGAAAAGAATGGAAAAAATTGAGCAGGGGCTCAGAGAGTTGAATGACAACACAAAACGCAACAACATACGCGTCATTGGAGTTCCAGAAGG